>JBBPBS010000753.1:6014063-6083229 GCA_037974835.1 Cicer judaicum | reverse complement strand
TTATTTTTTTTTATCTTCAAAATTTTGGTTATATTTGAAAGTTTTGAAACATATCTTCTTTATCTTTTTAATTTTTTTTCAATTTTATTTGAATGTCAAAAAATTTCAACTTTCTAATCTTTCACTTATAACGTAATTTTTAACTTTATTTTCAACTTTTTAATTAAAATCAAGACAGATAAATTAGGAATTTATAACGTAATTTAATAGTTTATAGTGATAAGGAGGTCATAAATTTAATCTATCTTACAATAAAATCAACAATTAATTACTTATATTAATTTTATTTATTTTAAATTAGACTTACTTCTAAAGAATATCGCTTGATCATTATTAATTAAAATTTTAAATAATTTTAAACATTGATTTATAGTTGAACACAAGGTGATTGATCATGGCATATGTGATGTATCCTCTTTAAACGAATGACTAAATGGGTTCAATTTATATAAATTAGTCATAGTTTAAATTTAATTCATACTAGCAATTATTGTTTTTATTCTACATTGTCTAGTGACGAACGCAATGTAAAGAAAAAAAAATAGTATTTAGAGTTCGAAACTATGTCCAACCACATGAAACTATGTCCAACCACATCAAATGGCCATGTAGTTCTCATATAAGTTATACTTACAACACAATATTTAATTAGTATTCAATCACTCCAATTCAGACCCTCAATTTTTTGTTAAATGAATCTCTATCAATAAATCTATATCATCATATTTTAACAATCATAATTTATTTTAGCATAATTTATAGGAAAACCACCATTTTGATATTTGAAATAGTAGGTTATGTCATATTGATATGCTACTCGACCAAAAATTCAAATACATCATCCATGGATCAAAGTGATAATTAGACCAATTGTTTTTCAACATTGAAGTAATTTAAAAATTCTATCTTCTTTTTCCCCAAATTTTTTCTTCTTTGATTTATTTTTCTCCAATCTAATATATTTTTGAAGAATCCAGGATATATTTAGATTTTTGATTAAGTTAGATCACTATAACAATACTCTACACTTGTAGAAACCAAGATAATAGTTTGTTCTATAGTTTTTTAAGTACACTCCCATTTAAGCAAAGAGAAAAAGAGTATTTGGATAAGTTGTATTCTCTCTTAAACACTTATTTTTTATCCTCTAATAAGGGTCTCTATTATGCAATTCTTGTAATAAATAGGCATCAATTTCATCTTGAGGAAAGATAACACAATGATATAAGAATAAATTATTTAAAGATAATACTGAGAATAATAGACAAGAAAAGGGTGAAAGATTATTAAAATATTCTGCAAAATCTAAGGTAGATGTGATCAATTATACACCAATGCTTAAACGCTATTTACAATTTTAACAATGATCAATGATATTTCTCAGACGTATAAGTAAATGACTTAGATTGTCTTTACATTTGAAGCGGTGATCTGATAGATTTTGGTTCTAAGAGTTTCATTTTGAATGACACTTATTCATTTTCCTTCATACAATCGAACATCAATCAGTTACTTTATCAATTTTGAGAATAATGAGAATATTTAACTTCTTTATTGAAACGAGAGAATAAGGTAACAATGAGAATGATAGACAAGAAAAATGGCAAAGAAAGTATATTTCTCAATGATATTTCTCTTACATATAAGTCAATGACTTGGATTATCTTTACGATTGAAGCAGTGATTTGATACATGTTGGTTCCAAAAGTTTCATTTTGAATGACATTATTCGTGTTCCCTCATACAATCGAACATCAATAAGTTACTTTATCAATTTTGAGAATGATGAGAATATTTAACTTTTTTTATGAGACAACTTTTGTCGTTGAACAATTCTCAAGTATGAGTCAATGTCTACATTTGGTCTATTGTATGATTATATTGAAGTGATTTGCGTGTATAGTTTGGCATATGCTTCTGTGTGATACCTTCATAAATGATCGATTGTGAATCAATATTTACAAGTGATCAAAACTCTAATGAAGAATGACGACAATTCTCAAAAACACGAGTTAACAATTCTCCTTATTATACGTTCAAAACAATTACCCAATTTTTGTTAATTCAGAAACAAAGAAAAAATATACATACATTTTTTAAAATTTAACTTGCATAACAAATGTTAGTCGGGTCAACATCTCGACCAAAAAAGTTGAAAATCATTCATTTGTAAAATTAAAATATTCGTTGATCATCATTCAAATTTTAAGTAATATTTTAATATCGATTCAAATATTTTAATCATCTCATGTTAGACTCAACACGGAAGATCCTGATTATCATCTCACAATTAAAATATAATAGATACACTTATATATATATTTTTTAAATTGTATATTTCAATAAAAATTAATGATGAGATGATATAAGTATAAATATAACCCCTCAATGTACCTAAAAAAATAAAAGCCTTCATATTTGACTCAAAAAAATGTTATTTGAACATAAATTATAGACACATTATTTAATTAATTTATGCAAAATATACAAATTTATGCAATTAATTAATTTGAATATTTCATTAATCACCAAAATATAAATAATTAATATCTCATTAACTATTAAAATACAAGACATTAACCACTTTAAAATATTATAATTTAGTGACTAAAAAAAATACTCTAAAATGGTTAATGTCATATACTTTATTGGTTAAACAGATATATATTTGAAATTTGATTAATGACATGTATTTTAGTGATTAATGGTAAAAATTTATATATTATGTCAAAAAATATTTTTAAATCTTTTAAAAAATAATTGTTTTCTAACAAATAATTACAAATAAAATAAACATTACATCATATATATATATATATATATATATATATATATATATATAGTGTGTTCCAATTATACATTTAAATATCTTCTTATCTTATCCGTGGAATTTTACTCACGTTTTCAGCATCTTGATCACCACAATTTAAATTGTTAAAAGAAAAAAGGGGGCTTCAACTTGTTGCTTCCGTGCGTCACTTTCCTTCCCTTGAAGATTAAAAAAAGAAGATAACACAGAAAAGAAAACAAAGAAAAACCAAATAAAGAGCAAAGATAGAAATATTTTATTATATTATTTTAAAAAAAAAATTAAATATATCATATTTCCCAAATCAAATAATAAAATACTATACTTTTATCTAATATTCTAAAATTAAGTGAACTCTTTGAAACATCACTTTTATTGTAGATAAGTATTTAAAAATTATCGTTTTTATTTTATTTGAATAAATATATTAAATTTAATTATAATTAATTCATGTAACTGTAAAGTTATAGGATCGAATATGGAACAAGAAGTTCAACTTAACAATATAGGTAGTTGCCAGTTGAACTAGAATTTAAAAACGATCATCGAAATTTTTAAATGGCGATCAATAATATTATTTAAAAATAATAGTTTGTGATTCTCCTGATTTTAATTATGAATAAAATTGTGACAAATTTATATCAATTCAATATATAATATATGTTCATTTTTCTTTATTTTAATCAAATTAATATTATTTAAATTATTTTCTAAGAATGATAAAATTAAACTTTTTAAAGACGATTATTCTTTATTTTCGGCCAAAAAAAATTGAAGACTATTAATTTGTATAATTAAAATTGTCTTTAATCATTATTTAAATTTCGAGTAATTTTTTAATTAATTTAAATATTTTAATCATCTCACGTTATAATCAAAATGGATGGTTGTATTTATCATTTTACAATTAAAATATAATAAATATACTTATATACATTTGAAGTTGTAAATCTCAATAAATATTAATGATGAGATGATACACACGCATATATAGAGAATCTCTTATAAAATATTATTTGGACACAAATTGTAGATAGAGTACTTGACCCGTATATAAGAATAATATTTTTTTAATAATTTTTATTTATTATTAAGACATTTTTTTGTGAAACATATATAAATTTACATTATTAAATGTTATGAATACTTTGTTAATTATTCAAGTATAAATTTTTAATTATTTATTTAACATATATTTTATTAACCATTAAAATATAAGACATTAATTATTTTTGAATATTATGATTTAGTGGTTAAAAAATTACTTTAAAATAATTAATCATACATTTAAAAAGTGGTTAACGAATTATTCAATAAAATTAATTATATATGTATGTACGTTGTTTAAACATTATTTTAAAAAAGAAATTAAAAAATTATTGAAAAAATGGCCTACCATGGATTTTATTGAAAAAATTATTAAAAAGTGATATACCGTGTCTACCGTAGATTTTTAAGCACGTTTTCCAGCATGATGATCATGACAATTTAAATTGTTAAAGAAATGGCCTTCAATTTTTTGGTTCTGTGTGTCACTTTCCTGTCTCTTGAAGGCTTCAGAAAGAAGATGAGACAGAAAACATAAGAAAACAGCGTAGAAATATCTTACTATATCATATTTCTCGAACCAAACAACAAAATATTATACTTTCAGCTTCTATTCTAAAATTAACCAAATTATTTAAAGCAACTATTTTTATAAATGATTTACTGGAGATTATTATTTTTTTAAAACTAACTATGATTAATAATATTTTTTAATATAAATAAAATTATGATATAATTTATATCTATTCAATATATAATATATTTTTATTTTTCTTTATTTTAATAAAATCAATATTATTTGAATTTTTATCTCACATTAAAATGAAAATAATCATTAATATTTATTTTTAAAGGATGACATATATAATTGTTGAAATTTTAAATAAGTTTTAAAAATATTTTATGATAAATAATAATTCATATTAAAATTTACTGTAAAGTTACAATATCCAAAATGAACTATCCAACTAATTAATTTTCATTCATCACATTGAGGAGGTGGCAGCTAAACAATATTTAATTTTAAAAATTTATTAATTAAGATGATTAAATATGTGACGCTAATTGAGTGCTAAATAATTTTTTTTTAAATATTATTACCTCATTCTATCTATATTTTGTTTTCAAATGAATAATTTGGGTATAAAAACAAATTAATATTTAATAATATTAAAAAATACCATTACCTCAGTTTTATAATATTATCTCACTCTATCTATCTATCTATATATATATATATATATTTTACAAATGAACAGTTTGGGTACAAAAACAAATTAATATTTATAAATGACAAACAAATGAGTAGTTTTGGGCAAGGACTCAAAGTTTTAAATTATTAATAGATAATTATATGATAAAAGATGAAAGCTCGCAATAATTTTTAATCATATATAATAATATAAGTTATAGCAACAAAAAGAGAATAAAAAATGACAACAAGCTATTTTGATACTTGAGAATAAAAAAGAGAATAATTAATTCATAATTGATTATGTATAAGTTAAACTAATTTGTTCTTTTTATAAGTTTATCGTCATAATAGTTTTTAACCTTAACCTCAATTTTAGTTATTATTTTTACTAATATTTCATTACATTAATAGTAACCTTGTTTTTTATTAAATATAATTATTAAATTTCTAATTATAAACGAGTGATAGTATAGTATGTATAGAGAATTCTTTATTTGGTGGCCTGGAACGTTGTTATCGGTGATTGAAATCATAGGTGTCAAATCATGTGTGCATCATCTAGTTAGCAAGACAGTAAGTAAGGCACTTATTATGAAAATAGGAATCGAGCCAGACAAGTTGGTATTACTGATGCGGAGGAACGTCAGTTTTGTTAATTGTTAGTTTGCCAATTGTGGGCTGGACTGGGCCCTTTAGCTTTGGAAGTTTATGGAACTTCAGAGTCTCTTATACAAAAATTTACCCTATACCATTTTTATAATTATACCTCCTTCAATTTATGAAAATGTTAAAAATACTCTTATTCCTTTACGATTTTATTATTTTCAAAATCATTAAAAAAAATTAGATAGGTAAAAGTTTTTCAATAATTTCCATAAAATTATTCAGAAGAATTTTGATATATAGTGTTTTCGAAAAACTTTTTACAAATTTTTCGGTACAGAAAATATTTATCGAAAAGTTCAAAAAAATATTTTCGCTTTAAAAAAAAATGTGTAGTATCAGAAAACTTTCTTCTGGTTACATGTATTTTCTGAAAACACAAGTTTTCTGGTAAAAATTGTTTTTTTAATACACCATAATTAATAATTAATACACTATAAATATTTTTAAATAATAATACACTATAAATAATTAATAATTAATATATTATAAATAAATAATACACCATAAATAATAATTAATAATTAATAATTAATATATATCGTATCAGCTCACTATCACTCTCCTACTGACTCACTGTACAATACCTCCTCACGTAACTGATCCTCCCTCATGTACCACCTGATCCTTTTGGGAGTGATCATAAATTATCTCCTTCTATACGATGTTGTAGGACGAATCATTTATGTAGTAGCATCGATAGACCATGAAGATTTAAAACCACATATTCTTACTACAATTTTGTTGTCTCTACTTCTAGCCGTACTTATTGAAAAAAAATTAATTAAAATCAAATGAATTAAATAAATATTAATATAACAAAAAAATAAAATAAAAAATTAATTTAAAACATTTTTTTAAAAGTTCAAACAACTATCGAAAAACTTGTAGATGAAGTTTTTCGGTAGTTTCTGGAAATGTCACATTGAAGATATTTTTTAGGGAAAACGTGAAATAAGTTTCTCGATAGTTTTGGAGAATTTAAAAAATTATTTTCAAAAGTGATCTTTTGTATCAGAATTTTTTATTTTCAAGTATTCCGAAGTTTAAGTTGTGTATTGGAATTTTTTTATTTATAAAAAAACACCTTTTTTGACACTCACTTATGTATTTTGAAAATATTGAAATGAATAAATGAAAAAATAGTCATTATTAATATTTATGAGGATAATATGATATTTTCCTTTGTATTATTGGATACACGGATAAAGGTGGGAGTACACAATATAAGCTTGCACCAAAATTCATTTTAAATGCTTTGAAAGAGAGAATTATGGAGTACTTATCGATCATCGTTGAGAGGTTCATACACAATAATGCAACATTTGTTGAAGTTAATACAACAAGAAAATTATGTGCATTGGACAAGAAGACGAAAGAATTCAGATGTTTTGAGAGAGATATTTTGGACGCATCTTGATTGTATAAAGTTGTTAAACACTTTTTATTTTATTTTGATATGTGATAGCACATACAAAACAAATAGATATTGGTTACTATTACTTGAAATTATCGATGTCACATCTACTAGTTTGACATTTTCGATTGGGTTTGCTTACTTGGAATAAGAGCGACAAGATAATTTCATATAGACATTTGAAAAGGTACGACAATTGTTCAAATATGATACTTTAATTTCTAAAGTTATTGTCACTAATAGAGATCGGAAGTTTCATCGAAGGTCAAACTTCTGAAACAACTTCAAAACTTTTCATGAATTCCAAAGCTTTGAAATCGGATACTTCATGTTTCTGGATTTTTACATTTCAATTAGAAAGTTTTGAAGATTTCTGCATTTTCGAAATTTTCAGGTTTATGGAAACTTTAGAAAGTTTCATACTTTTGATGAAAATACAATTCGAAAGTTTCAAATTTTTGACGGTAGTCTTACTTTTGAATTTTGAAGGTTTGAAAATCTGTGATTTGAATATTTAAAAGTTTCGAAAGAAATAAATAAAAAAAAAAGAAAATGATTTTTTTTTTGGATTCTTATAAATAACACTAAGAGCAAAATGGTATTTTCATAGAAATGGAGAAATGAGAAGTACAAGTGGAGATCCACGGTATAAAATTCATCTAATGCATGGGATGACAACTAGCAACCATTCAATTAGATATAGTACTATAATGTTTATCCTTATAAAGGATATTTCTCAAGTCGAATTCCGTGTCGGCTGCAACTTTAATGACCATTCTCATACTTTTTTTGTTTTTTAAATATTTCTTCTGTATTATTTTAAATATTTAGAAATCAAGACATTTTTAAAAAAAATTATTAACTATACTAAATTTAATAATAAAATAATTTTTATTTATTTAAATATTATTATTAATTATATTTAATTAATAAGTTTAACTTATTGAGATATAATAAATAAAAATATTTTAATTAAAAATAATTAATATTATAAAATATTATATTATTTAAGATTAAAAAAATAAAAAATATTTAAAATAATAATTTTTTCAATAATTATATACTCGTGTCAATTATTTGCAATCTCACTATGAATAAGTTATTGTCTACCCACTTGAAAATATTGAAAAACCTTATCCATATGAATTATTAAATGTGGAAAAGTTAAACTTTTACTCTAACGTGTTGTTATTAGTTGAAAGTCGAGTTTTTTTCAATTTAAAAATGGTCTATCACGTAAAAGTATTTAAAAAATATTTTAATAATGATCGATAATAACTTTAAAGAATAATAATTCACAATCCTCTTTAATTTTATAAATAAAATAATTATTTGATTGATATCGATTTAATTAAAAATATATATTTATTTTTTGATATTATTATTAAACTTATATTATTTAAATTATTATTTTAATCATAAAAATAAAAACCATCATTAACAAGATTTCTAATTTCTGAATATTTTTTTTATAACATAATATTGTTGTGTTGTCTTGACGGTGTACCGCGCATTATTCTTTTGAATTCGATATCAACAAGTATAATTCCTCCTAAAACAACACTCTTTAAGACATTTAAACCAATCAATACTACCAAAGAATGGTCTTTGATAATTGAAATTGTAAATATTTTTTAAAATTAATTCTTATTAGAAAACATTCACTTTGGCGTAAATGTAAACTTTTACACCAATTACTTTAATTGTAAATTTTAATATTCAATTTAATTCGGTTTTGAACCTTTCATATTCTCTCATATTTTCAATCAACTCACCAATTTTCATTTAATGAATCTCCTAATCTTAAAAAAAATTAAACCATTCATTTTGTTTACATCTATTTTCTCTCTCATGCAATACATTAATGAATCTCCTCAATTTTTAGAATTACATTATTGTAAATTTTAATTTTCAATTTCATTTAGTGTTCAACCTTTCATATTCTCTCATATTTTCAATCAACTCACAAATTTCATTTGATGAATCTGCTCGTGTTAAAAAAAAATTAAACCATTCATTTTTTTTACACCTATTTTCTCTCTCATCCAATACATTAATTGAATGATGAAGATTAACACATTACTCAAATATTTTTTCAACACGAAGCCATCTTTTCTTTGACAAAATTGCATATAGCATTCTTAAGAGTATAAGGGAAGACAAGAAGTGTCCAAATTAGAGTTAAATAAAATAATTTTGATAAACTTAATATTTTGGATTTATCAAATGGCTGAAATATTAATACTCTGTAGTTAGATTAGTTCAATGACTATGAATTAATTTAAAACTTGGATAAGTATGTGTATATAATTTGAAGTTTTTTTTACAATGTATATGTTACATGTTTTAAGGGTTATATTAGTTTTCCAATACTAAATCCGAAATTTCTTTCACAAAATTCATTAGATGTTCTTTACTTCACTAAACGAACTTAAACCGTGCATTTTAATGTTTTATATGTATGCGATTTGGTTTTAATTATTTTTGGTGGCGATTTAGTTTTAATTATTTTCCAATCAAATAAGGGAATGAGAACATTTCAATTTCCAATCAAATAAGGGAATGATTAATAATATAAAATGCTTTAAAAAATTAATTTTAACTTCTAAAATTATTTATTTTTATAATTTAAATAATATATGAATAATCAATGAATGTAATAGTTATACGTCAAAAAGTTGTTTGATACATATTTAAAATATATCAAATAATTATTTTTTATTAAGATGAAAATAAAAAATCAAAATTACAATTAAATTAATAATTTAATTCAAATAAACAACCAAAATCCAAAACAAAACTTTAATTAAAATTAAAACATAATTTAAAGTATTTTAATCACATGAAATTTAAGGGAGTTTAATTATTCATTAATATATAAAAAATAAAGCAAATGACATGATATTTATCTAGATAAAAAATAAATAAAACCTCTAAACGAGTATAAATTATAGCTCTCTAAGTAGTTGAAAGTTTTGAGAGTATTTATATTTCTCGCTCTAATTTTGTGAATCATGCATGCAATTTTGTGTCTGACTTGTGATATGATAGTAAAGACTAAAGATCATGTACATTTGGGAAGCGGAGAACCACACAAGCACTTATTATGAAAATAAGAATAAATATCAAAACTTTGCAAATCTCCACCAACCGGAATCTGACCACACAACCTATTGTAACTCACATTCAGGTACTGCAGATTCAGTGCGGTCAAACCCTCAGGAAGCTTCCCATACACCTTATTATGATTTAGATCCAACGACGTTAGACTCGCCGGAAACTCCACCTCCGACAGATCGAACGATAGTTGATTCCTCGATAGATCCACAATTTGGACAGTTTTATTGGGCCCGAATATCGAAGATGCTTCTCCCTCGAGTTTGTTCCGCGACAAGTCGATGGTAGTTAAATTGAGGTTCCCTAATGTGGGTGGGATGGGCCCAGTTAGGTTGTTGTGGGAAAGGTAGATATCTGGGTTGGACTTAAACGAACCGAACGAAGATGGGATCGAACCGGTTAAGTGGTTACGGTCCAAGTGGAGAGCGTTGAGGTTGGGAAGTTGAGAGAGTGAACCGGGGATTGAACCGGTGAGGTTGTTGAAAGATAGATCCAAAAATGTGAGGTTTGTGAGTTGGGCCAAGAAAGAAGGAACCGAGCCCGACAAGTTGGTATTACTGATACGAAGGAACTTGAGGTTTGTTAGTTTGGCAATTGTGGGCTGGAGTGGGCCTGTTAGCTTTGGAAGTTTATGGAACTCGAGAGTCTCTAAGTATGGGAGCAAGCCCACGGAGGGAGGGATTTGGGCCGAGAAATTGGTTTCTGGTACGGAAGAGAAAATAGTGAGGGATATAATACGGTGCGTTTTGGGATCGCAATCGACGGTGTACCAAGTGCAACAATCCGTGTCTGGGTTCCATGAGGCTAGAAGGTAAGGGTTGTTGAGATCTTTCTTTATTTGGAGCAAAACTTTTTTATCTTGTGGGTTGCATAATTCTGAGATTGCACTCGATACCAATATCAGAAGCAAAAATAAGCGTAGCACAGTGGTTCCCATTTTTAAATTAGATGATATTATACTGAAAAATAAATATTTATAATTAAATAGATTCACGATCTAAGTATATATAGCTTCAGCTGTGAGATGTTGTGGCAACTGTCGAGATATTAGTTGCATCATGCATGACACACAAAATCAGAGTTTTACAAAAACTTTAATAATTTTTCTTCCATATCGGTGTGCATTATGTATCAAAAGTCAAAACATGAGAGATATTTCAAAAGGATAAGAGAAGAGTTTGGTAGTATTAATGTTACTCGTAATTTTATTTTTATGATAATCTAACATTATTTATTTATTGGAAACAGATCGATTATGTCCTGTGAGAACACATTAAATGCTGTTTAGGAAAGATATGCAAATGTTGCCGTGTGTATGCAATAGCGTGTATCATTTGGTCACGAATTCTAATCCCAATAGCAGCTGTGTCGGCTGCAATTTTAACTATGGAGAAATGACCATCGTTACGATAAATATTTGAAGAGAGAATTAAATGGCAGTTTTCGTAAATTAATGGTTCAATTTGTTCATTCAACAAAAGTAGTTCAATAGAGATCGTCTGTTTTGGATTGGTGTATTCAAGAATTTTCCAACGGTTGATTACACGGACACGTATTTTGTCGACTAAATTTTTTCAGGGATAATGTCTAATTAGAGTGATGTTGGAAGCTATTTTTTGAATTGGAGTAATGAGAATGAAAAAGAGAATGGTAAAAATGACTTTTAGTTGATATGGGAAACAATTATTTTAGTAGTTAATAAGTAACTCACTCTTTATTATTTTTGTTTGCATGTAATATTATACATATATAGTTATTTACTGTCAAAAATTAAATAATGTACACTTAATAATATCAAATCAAAGTGAATAAGACCCATTTCTAAAAAAGCAATCGAATTCGGATGTCTAGGGTCTATTAGAAATGTGTACTGTTATAGTAAACAAAGTACAAAACTTATAATGGTATTTTAAAATGAGTTTATTTTATTATGTATTAAAAAGATACATTATCATTGTTAGTACATCACAATTATAATTGAATATAATTTTTAAATGAGTTATAATAAAAATTAAATATTTTTAATAATTTTAATAATTTTATAATTATAATTGATTGTCAATATAAAAACTATTTACACTAATAAAATATATAAATTTAAATAAATGAAATCCTTTTAACATTACTTCTGGTGAAATATTGAATACATTTTTCTTATTAATACATTTGAATTATTATTTGTATTTTCTTATTAATAAATGAAATTTGGAAGATTTAATTTGCCAACAATTATGGGCCTTGTTGAGCATATAGTATTTGAACATAGGATACAGTCCACTTAATTATTCTTGTTATTGGGCTTCTAGTCCATTATTATTTGCAATGAATAAGTTGTTTTTCAGTTTTTTTTAAAAATCATGGAAATTGTAGATTAAGAAAGGTAAATATAAACAGCTAGTAAAAATCGGGGTTTTTTCATTAATATATATATTTTTTTTATATTTAAATTTTCTGTTATACTCTATACTAAAATTTATATAACAAAATATATTAGTCTTTTTAACTTCCTGTATTCTTATTCTATATAATTACATTTTAACTTTTTTATAAATTGACTTATGAAATTTCATTTTTGAATGATGTAAAATCATGAATGTTATGTAATTTGTTTTGATTATTAAATAATTTAAAATATATATTTAATAAAAAACAGTTCAATCTCGGTTCAAATCGGGTTAAATCTTTGAACTTTGAATTAAAAATACTGTAAGTGTAAAAACAAGATAGTAAAAACTGAACAGCACTAGCTGGTTCGACCGGTTGAACCGGACTTATGTCCGATCCAATGAAAAATAAAAACCTCTATGCCTCAAAACTGGTGAACGAACCACTGACCCGGCATAAAACCGACTGTTCAAGGCGGTTTCATAAGTTTGACCACATTTTTTAAAACACATGAAATCGTATTGACAGTCCGACTGCCCGCAGAAGAAGGGAGAATTAGATGGTCAACTTTGGCAAAATAATAAAACAAAGAACAAAACAAATACGAATTAAACTACTAAATTTAGATAAAGAATGTGGGAGAGAAACACATTAATGTAGAATTGGAATAAACGAAGAAATAAATAAGACAGTGAAAAAGCAAAACAAGTGTAGAATTAAAATGCATTGTTCTTCGGAAACAGGAAACGAAGATGAGAGAGTAGTGAACGTTTGGCGGCGATTTTGCAATTTAGGGTCTTTTTGGTCAAAAACAATTATATGCATACAAACTTAACACTTACTAGTTACTACAAGTGGACTTGGGCCAAACATATTTAAAATAAAGTGATTACTCGTCCAATCCTTCATTTGTGTTTCTAATATATAAAATATTTTATCGGAATCATCATGCTTCCGGTAGTATATTGGGCTAAAATTTCCACTCTCCTGTGCTCCTTACCGTAAAAGCTTAATTGGGCGTACGGGACGACCTAACTAAGGTGCAGTCACATATAAGCCAAACCACTACATCAAACATTATTTTAATATTTCTTTCATCAAAATATATAATTTTAATATTAATAATTAATACATATGCTACATATCTTATTATTTAAATATCGGTTCAACTATAGTTCCACGAAGATACTAATTTTATGTTCAGTTTAATTTTTATTATTTTCGTAATTTTTTTTTATCATCAATCAAATACAATTGTTAAATTATTTTAAAAAAAGTTAATTTTTATTATAAGTAACATAGAAATAGAAATAGAGAGAATGATTAATGTATTGATGATGTGATAAAAAAAATAGATAAAAATTAATGTGTTAAATATATATTTAGAAATTAAGAATGTCTCAATATAAGAGCTGGAGATAGTTTGAAGGGAAACGTAGTCTATACAACTATGTACATGCAAAAAAGGAAGGATGTAATTTTTCTTTTTATAGATAAAAAGATATAATAATTATCACTTAAAACTCAAATACTTTTTAATTCGGACCCTCTTATGTATATCCAATTCCATATGTACATGACAAGTTGATTAAGTTTGTTTTGAATTTTAGGCGCTGATATATATATATATATATAAAATGATGGTCAACAATATATAGGAAGACGAAGTAGGCGCTCATATTAAAATACCTCTCTTTGAAGTCCTGACATGTGAAATTGATTGTTACAACTAACCTTGCAAGAACGGACCACTTAATTTACTGAGTCATAATGAAAATAAAGGATAGCACGCAATAGAAGCTATTAAAAATTTAGAATACTAAAACCTGAAGACTAAACAAACGTGTACATGGTTTCATCAATAGCCGTAACTAAACAACCTATGCATGCAACTCTTCTAGGCCAAATGGACAATTGAGTTCAATACAAGCTTCACTGTAATAAAAATTGCTTAATTTCAAACAATTGCATAAAAGAACCTAAAATTTAAATTCTATATATTAATTAATTATCTCTCTATTGAATATTTACAGAACTGAGGATTAAGAGGGTGGTACCACCAGAAGGAAGGAAGAAAACATTAAATTTATAATGTTAAAGAGAAACTAAGAGGCTACTACAAATTAAAGAGCATATATATATATATATATATATATAGCTACATAGCTAGGTTGAGTTTAGGTGGGGGGAGGTAGTAAGTATGTGAGGCTGCTATTCTTGGCGAGGGCGTGCCAACCACAGAGAACTCAAAGCTCGCATACGATGGAAATATTCTGCCATGGCAATGAAACACCTTGCTGCTTGATGTGTCGTTAGGATCTGATGTAGACGGTGAATTGTTTGGTGTCGAAGAAGATCTGCCTGTAAGTTCAATTCATATTTCAAACATTTTTTTTTTTTAATTTTAAAACATATACGACAAATCATACATTTATTCAACTGTGATTTCATTTGATGGAATAGAATCATAGAATATAAACCTGTGTATATAATTTTAAGTTTTTTTCTTTCTATATATGTGTGTTGGAAATTCCACCTTTTGATCCCAGGCTTCCATAGTCAAATTGGGAAGTTAACCTAAATTTGGGTCATCTATAATATTTGTAACATATACTATACTATTGTAGTAGTGTGTAAGGGTAATAGAAGAGTTTGAAAGGGACCGTAAATTAAACACGTTATTAATATAGGCTATGCATTATTTTGAGAGTATGACTATTAATATTCAACATAGGGACAATGTTTTCAAACATTGGATTTCTGAATCCGAAATGGCAACAATAATAATGATAATGATCACAGTAAACTTTGAACCACCGTTGGAGTAATTTTTAATAAAGTCAGCATTATGGCTACAAGAAGTCCAACTACAACAAATACTACATTTCTTGGTCAAATTACGTCTGGATGGGCTTATAGATAAATAAAGGAAATGTTTACTTGTGCTATTATTCATTATCATTAGGATTAGTATAATCTAACTAAATATTGGATCACTAATTATAACTAAAACCACCTATTTATCTATATACAGAAATACTACTTATGTATCTTATTATAAACATTTTTTTTTTATTCTTATTAAGAAAAATTGATAAAGTAGTTGATGTCATCATTTTAATATTCCTAAAAAAATTTAATTATTTATATATCAAAATAAATTAGTAGCATTAATAGGAATATGTTTAAAAGTAATAACAAATAGGTTTAATAAATTAAAAGAGTGGTTATATCCAAGGACAATTTTTTTTTTCTCAAAGCTTATAATTAGTGACAGATAGTATTGATAAAAGTGGGTGAACCAACTTTGGTGAGATGAATACACCACACACATAGATAGACTGAGGTAGCCCGTGCATATAAACTGCCATAAATTTGACAAAGAATTTCAAGTCATTTACCATTGCTGTCGACTTTCTTCAACTTATAAAAATCCAAAATCAGTTCATATTCTTATGAAGAAAAAAAAAAGCGTATGCCACATTTCATTCAAAATTATTGCATTAGTCTCTTTCAAATGTTCAATAAGTAACAAAAAAATCATAGTATTTGTCTCGAGCAAAATTGGTGTGTTTGTACTATTAGTAGTCAAAATTCAAAAAAGGAAGTTATGGGGAAGGGTCTATAAGTTGTCTTCAAGTCAAACGGTTATGACCATGACATCACATAGATATGGGGCTACAAGGGTATCTTTGATTTTGAATTAGAGTAAGGGACCACTAATATTAAGTGTCACGTGTATATGTATACGAACAATAGTAGTACATACTACCTTAGGAATTCAATGTTCATTATAATAAAGTTAAATACCATCTTCATAAGTATATATAAACCTTATTAGAACCCTTATTACGGTACCTTTGCAATGCTTTGTATGCCTATGTGTACTAAACTCTATCCAATCATTTTTTTAAAAATGTACAACGATAATATACCTATCCCATATATATTTGTATTTTTTCCTTTTTCAATATCAGCATATATAATGTATCCAAGTAAATGTACCGGACACAGCCGAAAGGAACTAAAGTCGTTTTCGAGATATAAACATTGCCACCCCACCACACACACATATGTAAATTAGATGCAATTAAATATTTATATTTATTTATAATTTGTTTGTTTTGTAGATTCCATGTAACTAACTCAAGAGAGAGAAATGAATGGATTAGGTTTCCCTACCCAACGAGCAACATATTCTTCTTCCTACCCGACCCACGAGATCCGTTATATAAACTTTGTCAAGTCAGGGTCCTTAGGGGGACCACAAAATTATAATCAACCAATATTATATTGTCACAAAATAGTATAACTAATTAATCACTATCACTAATATATATAAAAACCAAATTCAACTTCCATGATTAACAATTTAACATTTAACATTATTTATATGAATATGAAATTCACACCTAATACTATAGATATTCCATCATTTTCACACTATATATATATATATATATATATATATATATATATATAATTTAATGTATATTTTTATTCTTACTTAATCAAAGTCGCCTACACTACACACAATCATTTAAAAAAATTCAAGCATGTAAAGTCAAATAAAGAAACGTAGTGTACCTGTCTAACGAAACTTTCAAGAGTGGAGAGTTTATTCATGGCCATGGCCATTTGTTCCATATAGTTATTCATATTGGGAGGATAGCTCAATGAGTCTGATGTTATAGTGTTGGAAAGAGATTGATTGAGAACCTCTAGTCCTTGAGAGAGAGCCTCTTCTGCCTCTTGTGTAGATTGTTGCAATCCACATATACCCATTATTTGTTGTTCGGTTAGAGGCTCAATTTGACCCACAATAACCTATAATACATACATATCATAAACCACAGTGTAAATTATAACTTTTTATAAAACTAGAGAGTATATATACACACATTGGACTCTAATATTTTTCTGATCAAAAGGTGGATCTCGTTATTTTTTATAAATTTAATAAAATATTATATTTCTTTATTTTTTACCAATAATATTAAAGGTTTACTCTTAAACTATTTTTTGAACGGTCATCTTAGACACATTCATATACATTATGGGCATTATTATATGTTTAGCTATACTTATACTATAACGGGACAAGTATGGATGCATGTCAAATCATATAGATAATTCTATACTTTGTGAGAGGTTGTTATTAGTGATGAACTACAATAATAAAAGAGAAATGGGCATGGAAATGAAGACTATATTCCTAGCTATATAATCCCATTACAATAAAGTGAAACTTTGAAAAGAAAAAAAATGATCGAAAGAGACTTGTATCGTGCCACTCCCTTTTTCTTAATTAATTTCTTAATTTATCCTCAATTTCACGCAAGAATATTGGGGTTAAATTAGTGGTATGGGTTTTATGGAGATAAAGCCTAACTCTTTCGTCATTTCATTCATGACATTAAATTCATAAGAGACTCTTGTTTTTATTTTCTTTGGTTTATAGCTCACCGATAAAATAGAACTTATAAATTTTTAAGATCATAAATTTTTCATTTTCAACGCATATAACGTTACACGAATTCAATTCACTTCCGAATCTCCGCATAAAAGTTATCATAAAATTCACCCCATAACCTAAATTTCAACAATATCTAGAGTAAATGACGTCTTTCCATTTTTTTAATTAAATTTTGTTGTATATATATTTTATTGTATAATGTGTTTTAATTTGTTAGTTTCAATTTTATTTTACAATATTTAAACCAAGTTGTTTTTTGTCATCTAGTTGTTTCATAATGTTGAGTCATGACATGCATATATATATTGGTTTACCTTAATGAGTTCAGAAGGCTTGAATCCACCGATCCACATGAAGCAACGTTCAGCTGGGGTCATCCACATTCCAGAAACAAGATGGAATATATCTGCTTTTGCAACTAAGCTCTTTAGATTCATTACTTGATCATATTGTGTTAAGAATTTGTCCACATACATTCTAAGTTCATTCTCAGAAAGGTGCTCTTGAACTGCAGCTCTTAATTCACACACTAAATGGTGGTGCTCCTCTAGCCACCTTGCATATTCCACGTCAAACATTGCAGCATCTGAAATAACACATATCAAAATATTCATATAATTAATAACATGCCAATTGTGATACACTTAAAGATAAAAAATCATCACATTAGAAATATAAAAGAATGAATAAATAAATATTAAAACATGCATTATGAGGGAAATTAAAAGAGAGATACCTGAACTAATGCTATTCATTGAGATAGGAATGCCTTGTTCTCCTCCCATAATTGCACCTCCACCAAAGAACATGCCCTAAAATAGAAACATGCAAAACTTATTACTAAATTATAAAAATTACTAGTGTGATAAAACAATTTTATATTTTTATATTTTCTTACTTGATTTCTAGCATGTGTTAGTTCTTGTTCCATCTGATTAAGCCTAATCCTGCTTGATTCAAGTTGCTGAATATATGCCTGGACAAATAGAATATAATTAATGGACATTTATATATAATTCATAAGTAAAGATACCTATGAAAAATGTGTAAAGAAAGAAAACACAAATATAGATAATTTATTTACCTTTTTTCTAAGCCTGCTTTTTCTGGCTGCCTCTCTATTCTGAGCAAGTCTTCTGAGTGTCTGTGCATAAAATTCCATTAGCATAGTTTGTCACAAAAAAAATAAAAAGTAAAAGATTGGAAGAAAGAAAATGAAAAGAGTTAAGTTTTTAATAACCTTAGCATCTGGTGTTTTAGGTCCTTCTTGTTCAGAACTTGAAGTTGGACCCTTGCGATGATTTCTCTCTCGCTGGAATAGTATAGATGATAAATTAATAATAAGATAAAAAGAAAGTACCAATAATTGATTAATAGCTTAATTAATTAGCTCATATGGTACCAATAATGAATGTATACGTGCCTTAACAGGTTTGGATGGGTCAGAGACAGAGGCGAGTAGTTGTTTTGGTGGTTTGGTTAATTCCATCGACGGCTCTGATGCTCTCTTCGATCCACTTGTTTGTGGAGAAACAGAAACTAACTCCAAGCTAGCCTATATATTAAATTAAATAAAACCGTTAATATATAACAAAATGAATGTGTATGTAATAAACACAATTGAAAATGAATTAAATAAACCTTAGAATTGGATGATGATGGGTCTACGTGCATAGGTTGAGAAGGGAAAATGTTTAGAGTTGGTGGCCTCATTCCTGATGTTGAATTCATCTCTGCATACACTCAAAAACATGCACCAAATTCAGCAGCATTAAATATATCTAATCTAACCAACTTATTTTTTCTGTGTATAATATGAAATCAGAAATGAGAAAAATAGTATATACAGAAATCAGAACCTCTCTTTGTTGTATCCAAAAATCCGAATGTGGTAGAGATTAAATATATAACATTGTTGAGAGAGAGAGAAGAGTGATTTTTCTTTTTTAAAAAATAATTAAAAATGAAAATGTGTATTCCATTTTTTCGACTCTTTTGGTTTTGTTTTACTTTTCTGCAGAAAGGATCTGGTCAAAGCAAGTACTATACTGTGTTGTAGATATGATTCTGCTGATCATGATTTTGGTGTGACCCCAAACAGATTCTCCAAAAGTGAAACCCAAGGAATTCCTCTTTTTCAATTAGAATTGGGATTTAGAAAAAAGAAGAATTTTAATATGTTTGAAAAAATGAAGCTCACGTTTTTGGTCTTGAACTTTTGATGGGTCAGTTTGTCCATTAAGATAGAGAAAAAGGGCTTGATCCAATTCACCTAAATCATAAGCTCCAGAATCTTTGTTTCTGCTGACACACAAAATTGCAACAAATAAAAAAAAATTATAAGACACAATTGGTTAATAATCTGAATAGACTAATGACTCATATTATATAAATAAAATAAAAGAACTCACATGTAGGTTCCGGGGACAGAGGGGGATGAAGAAGATTGCATCATTCCAAAGGAAATTTGATTATGATCATGAAAATTGTGTTGAATTTGATGATGACGGTGTTGAGGTGGTGGGAGTGGTTCTAGTTGAGTAGTGGTTTGGTTGGGATTTTTAACACTTGAAGCCATATATTATATATATAACAAAAATGAACAACCTAAAAACTTTGTCTATTTCTTTTGTTTTTGTTTTTGTTTTTGTTCTTTTCAACTAGTAGTAGGAACTCTTTCGTAAGCTTCATGAATGGTGAAACCGCCTTTTGTTTCTTCTAATTTAAATCATTTTCATTTCTCTACAGAGAGAGAGAGAGAGAGAGAAAGAGTCGGTTATATATAAAGAGCTAGTAATGAATTGAATGCAAGCAAGTAAAAGACAAGATTTTTTTCTCCTAATATTACTGCTTCTTATTTTTCTCTCTCTCATATATGGCACTCAAAATTAGATGATTTTCTCTGCAAACACAACTTTTCTCAGATGATAAAGCGGTCCTCTTCAAATCTCTTTGTCATGAAAAATCACAGATGAAGATCAAGACAATAATATGTCTTTGTTGACATTGTTTTTTTAAGGATAAAAATAAAATGTAGAGTTTGAATTGTAGGATTGAAAATTATTACCTAAAAAACACTTGTGTAACCTCTTGTTGTTTATTATTTAGTGAAATGACTGAAATGCCATCGTTTATATTCAACTCTTATTGGCATTTCATTTCATGCAAACTTACACGTAGATAGATAATCGAAGATTCTTCTTCGAAGGAATATTTTTAATAATGTTAATAATACATTTTTCTATTTTTTTTAAGTTGAAATTTCGGTGAGTCTTATTAGATTTAAATAGAATTCAATAATTTGATGAGATGTTTGTAAATTTTAAAAATAAAAGAAAATACGTATTAGATAGTGTGTTGTTAATTGTTTGAATTGATTGAAACATCATAAATTTAAAATGACTAAAAACTGAAAGAAAAAAATAATAATGTATGAATAAATTCATAATATTTAAATTAATAATATAAAATTACTAAAATGAAATGATCATAGTGAATGGAATGTCTATATTTTTTAATATAAAGCGTTTGACGATTAAATTATTAATTGAATTGATAAAGAATTAAAGTTGATTTATCAATTTAAATTATAAATATTATAATAAAATAGAAAAATAAAATAACATTAAATCAAAATAATGAATAAAATATCACAATCAAATGATGAAATTAAAATCAAATAAAAAATAAAATTACATAGAAATCACTCGTTATTTTAATTTAAAAAAAAAATACAAAAGAGTGACTGTAAGTAAAAAAATATTTTAAATTACCTTATTCGGTAGAGAAGGATGAATGAAGAGTTGAGTATAAGGGAATAAGGGAGAAAGGCAGCTAGATTAACAGGAACTCTTCTAGTAGATATTTATACGCAACATATTAGTACACTAGAATATATTATTTTATTATAAATAAATAAATCTGTAATTAATTAATTACAGTCCTGTTAATCAAGTATTTTTAATAAGTTTCGTGTCCAAATTCTCATTAATGTTTTTATATGTTTTCAACAATTGATCATTAATTAATGAAATGCAATGAGTTTCCTTTGTAAAAAAATAATCATACATATATAAGCTGTTAAATTCAAAAATGAATGATGGATAAAAAGATAATTACAGCCTAACAGCAGTTTATTTTGAGAGTTTTATAAAAAAATCTTTTCATTTTTGACAAAATATATTAAATATTTTCATGTCATCATGTATTTTACTTGATTTTATTATAATTTATATTTCGTTATCTGATATAAAATTAAATAGTATATGCAAAATTTACATTTTTTGTTCATATTGTTTCCTATCTATTATATACCTCCATTTCCATTGAAACAGAGGTTTTGTATCGACATTGTTGTCCTATCTCTTTCAAAATAAATTAGGTAAACCCAATTTCAAAATAATAAAACAATAATGCAATTATCATCCGAAAAAGTTGAACTTACAACCACTTGATTCAAAATTTAGGTATATAATATTTACTCTCAATAATTAGTTTATCAAGGGAGTGATATATTGAATTATATCCATCTGAAATAATTGTGATAACTCTTATTTTTAGTTGAGTATTTATTTAATTTAGTTATCTTAGGTTTGAATTAGAGGGCCGTCTAAAATAGACCTCATCTAAAGGTAGATTTCATTTTTTTAGTAAATTTTAATCAAATATTACTATATCTATTTTTCATTATTTTTTATTATAAGATTCATTTTATTCTAAAAATAGTAAAGGTCTATCCTTGAACTATTTCTTGAAATGTTTACATTAGACATAATCTTTAGAAATGTTTACATTTTACGTTATCTTTAATTAGACTTATAGTTATTCAAACAAATTATCATTTTGTAGTCTTTAAATCAATTAGGTATTTATGCATTTTATTCCATAATATTATAATAGTAAAATTCAAAATTTCGATTTTGTTTGGCTGATTCCAACACATGAGAGACTGGCTCGCAAGGTGACAAAGAATAAATTTTTACACATCATTTATCTCAATTTATCAAACAATTAGAGTGATTCACTAAACAATTTAAATTAATTCTACTATGATTTCAGTGCTTATAATTAACATGATCTATATTTAGTCAAACAATGCGACAAATACTTTGTGAAGCATTTAAGTTTAAAGATTGATTATTAAGAACAAGTAACAGAAGATTCAATGGATCTTTATGTGTATAATTCTCTTCTTTATTTTTATTTTTTTTTTATATGAATTTTCTTCTTTATCAATGTTTCTATTTCTTTGAAAATATGGTTATCTATATACTTATAATATAATTATAAAGTGGACAAAAGTACTACAATATATAATATATTTGATGAGTAATTTTCAACATAATCAAAATTGACTTTAGAAAATAATAAGGAGGAAGATTGTGACTTTAAAATCCCTAAATAGACGATTTCAAGGCACACAATATTTTAGGGATTGAAGTTTCTATCTTCACACTCAAAGATGGCGTCTAGAGTCAAATAAACTAATTTCTACAGCAGTTATTGACAATAAACTCACAACTCTAAAAAAATGGCAATTAATTAAGTGTTTTTGAAAGATTGATGAGAAACAATATAAACACTCTATTTGATAAGATGAATCACATTTCTAGCGTACTTTTCCAATTGACAAATGACATACCAGTTACAATTTATTCTCTTGATAGTAATATTATCATCCTCTTTTAATTGTTTTTTATTAGATAATTTTATATTAAAGAAATAGGACAAAAAAATTGATTTTTTTTTAATTGAAATTCTGTGAAAATTAATAATTTTAATTAATTAAAAGAAATCATTTGACTTTGACAATCATTTGCCTTTGAAAGATATATATCTCATCAAGTTTGCTTAGAAGTTAATTAAACATTTTTTATATGTAATAAATACTTTTTTTTTTCTCTACAAAATATTACTAATTTGAATTTCTATTATTATTATTTGTCCACATTCCAAAAACAAAAAACAATACCTACCCTACCAAAGTCAATGCCTCTTGAAATTCTTATGCCACGGGACTTGTTTGCACCAAACATTCTAAAAATCATGTTGAATATATATGTTGCAAGCATGACTCGCCAACATGTCCAGCTAGCGTGTATATTCAATCTGAGCATACACTATCTTACAATTTTAATTTTTTCTAAATTAAATTCTTATAAACAGAGTTGATGCTCTGTTAAGTGTTAATTAACCCACCAATAAGCCACTAACAATTGGGAAAATTACCGAAGGTATTTTATCTTTGACTTAATTAAGCTTGCTTCAGTAAAAAACTATAAATGTCAATGTTATATGATATGAATGGGCCGGGCATAATACACAGGCCAACAACCATGCTCACTTATTTGAATGTTATCATCAGGAGTTTGTATGTGTAGCAATAAACGACTTCAAAACTGAATGGTTTGAATAACAAGTTTACATTACATTGTTTTTTACCAAATGAAACCACGTTCGATTCAAATTATAGAATATAGTGATAAAATACAAATTTAATATTGCTAAAAATAAAATGATTAATGTGCAAACAAACGCACTAAAACAAAATCATTAAATAAAAAATATGAAGAAAAAAAACTAAATTATTAAATTTTCATTTATTTAATCAAAAGAGTTTAATCATTTTACATAGATTAAGAAAAAATTATAAATAAAATATAAAAACTAATAGCTTTACCATCTTATTCTTATTAACTATTGGTATATTTGATTTATCATAAATTAACTGATAATTATTTTAAAATAAATATCATATATAAGTTATATTAAATTTAATATAAATATATTTTATTGTAAGTGCAAAATCACTCAATAAAAATTCTTAAACAATTTAAACTTGATATTTCACTGAATTAATTATGGTGAAATTTATCTTTTTAAGATAAAAAATAATAAAATAAAAAATTGAATGGGAAGCATCTACTTGTCTAAATTGGATTTTTAGTTGCCTTCCAACAAAAAGAAAATGATTCTGTGGTAGTTTGCTGCTGTTACATTAAAATTTGATTTTAAAAAGTTGATTCTGTGTTTTTTTTTGGACAAACAAATTGCTTGTGTGGTTACCTTCCAACAGAAAAAGATGCTATAGAGTACATATATAAAAACCTTCATTATTAGTTGAAAAATATATTTTAAATGTTGAAAACTCGGATTCTTCTTATAAATCAGTGTTAAACATGCAACTCTATTTGCTTTTTAATTATATGATTACTCTTTGGTCTGCGGCACCAAAATATTTTATATGCTTAATACGATTGGGACTTGTTGCCATTATGATCAAGTTCAATGTATACAATTGTTAATAAAATAATATATTGAGTCAAAAATAAATAAAACTATATATTAGCATAGATTTATTTGGAAGAGAGTTTAATTTATTCAATTAAGCCATCATCAATTAGCCTTTTAAGCTGACTTTGATTAAAATATGAACACTGACCAACTATATTTGAGCACATGTCTGTCATTTTTGCTGCAACATGGATTATTTTTTTCATTGGAAGACTACCTCAAAAAATTAGTTGGTGAACTTTATCTATCTTCAACACTTTTTAATGATACTATCGGAAAAATGTAATGTATACTTTCGATTCGGCAGGGGAGTATAAAATTGGTTGGAGCAAAATTTGCATTCTACTTGTAGTATTTAACTATTGTTTCTAAAATTAATGGCTTCTTATTATAATTACAATAAATTTTATCATTATAATGTCAACCAAAGAAGCATAATTTTCCATGCCAGAAATAGATGATGATTATTTCAATACAAAGGTCAATATATAATCTCTGTATACATAATGCCAATTGTTCAAAATAGTTGAATCTAATGAGAGAAAAATTATTTCTTCAGATATAACAGTTTTCACAATTGTTGCATTTTTTTTTTTCTCATTAGATCCAACTCTTTCTAAAATTTGGCATTCAAATCGTTAATTTTGAAGTCTCTACTGTAATTTCTAACTTCCTTTTTCACTTTTTTAGATATAAGGATGTTTAAATCTTGTCTAAAACAATATGTCTAAATAAATTTGTTAGGTGTCTCATAATAACCGCCTCATTAAAAAAGTTATTTGTCCCAAAATATGTAATTAAAGATTCATCTAATCTTAATTTCATCATCTTTCTAATACAAGATTCCACTGATCCGAAATCCCATGCCTCTCGGGAGTATTAGGCAAAAGTTTCTTAAATGTAATCCAAAGAAAAGACTAATTTCATTCAAAGCTATATAGATTACCAAGTTTGGTTCCCATGTTTGGTACCTTATGTACCGTAAGAAGGAAAATTTTGCTATGTCAAACAACTTCAAATAATTAAAGCTAAGGACCGAAAATGGCTATTCCTCTCCTTGACATCCTTCCAGAGAGGTTGAGAACGCATAGGCCTACAATCATTTTCATTGTATGTATTTGCTTCACCGTGGCCAAAATTGATATATATATATATATATATATATATATATATTGGGGAAGAATAATTTTTTATGAATCAAAATGACATTAATAATTATTTTACAACTGTTTTCAAAGATCAAATTGATTTTAGTTTTATTTGGGGGCAACAGCAAAATAATTTTCATTCTATATATCTGCCAAGTAGCACAAGGTGTGGAAGTTTGGGACAAATTTATTTTAGTTTAAAGTGAATTAAATGTAAATTATTTATATTTTGATATATTTAAGTAAAAGTTAGTTAAATGTCAAATTTCAATCTAAAAATTGTGTTTTGAGATACAAGTTATTTATCAATCTCGACTTCAAAGTTAAAATTATATTATATTCGAATTTATAGTTAGTAAATTTCGTATCTCAATGTAAATTGTCCATAAATTTAATGAAATTATAAATTAAAGATTTCGTGCAGCTGCAGGGTGCGATGATGATTTTATCAAAATTTATATACATTTTAAATTTTAGAGACAAGATGAATTATACATGAGAATTATCAAATATGTTAAAATATATTTATGTTTCTAATGTTACGCTTGACTTTTACTGTAGTATTTTTATTCAAATGATAAGGTAGCAGAATAGTGGGTGGAGAAAAAAAAAACATAACATCAGATTTATCATCACCTTCTTCTTCTAGCTATATCCTCAGTTTTGGGAAAATTGGATCCAATATCAATATGGCCCTTCCCATTTTCCGTGTAAATCAAAAGAGAAATTTAAACAGATGACTTCTTTTCTACTCTTATATTTTAAAATCCCTAATTTAAAAATATTTTTTGTAAAAACATTGATTAATTCAAAAGATATATTAGAAGAGTAAAAAAAACAGGCTACCCTACCTTAGTGGTTAGAGTATCATGGTGATCATCTCTATACACATTTAAAAATTAATTTTAAAAAATTTCGTAATCAGCAATTTTGTGTAGACAATAATTTTAATAGCCGTTTATGTTTTTAAATATTCTAATTTTACTATATTTGTTAAATTTTTTATTTATACTACAAATAATTATGTGAATTTATTTTTTGATTTTTTTTCTTTATTTTAATAGTTTCAAATTTATATTATTTATAATCTATATTTATTAATTTAAGTAAATTAATATTATTTTTATAAAAAAATTTAATTCTCCATAAACATCTCTAAAATATCACAAACAATGTTACTTATTCTATCGTATAATTTAAATAAAAATTAGTCAAAAAAATATATGTATATATTTCAAAAAATCATATACATCTACTTGTTTTAATCAACTTTTGTTTATGTTATGAGTGGGAGGGAATATTGATTTGCACCTATCAGTCAAAAATTGCTTTGGACTACAGATGAGTACCGAATAGTCTCCATCATGTATGGCCCATTTAATCTATAACCATTTTCCCAAAAGGACTCCGTCAGATTTCTTAATTCTTTGGCACATGGACGATGCAACTTTTAAATTTGTTGACAAGGGGGTGTACAAAGTTAGTTGTGGTTAAATTAGTTATTTATTACTGTAAATATAACTGTTTATTGTTTTTTGGAACGGAAAAATAAGTTGTATTAGTTCTTATAACTTTATTTTAATTTAAATTCAAATTAATGTCTTCTATAAATACCCTATAAATACCTATAATTTATGTAAAGTGATTTTTATTTTTATTTTTTGAGTAAAAAATGTAAAATGATTGATACCAAAAAGTTAATTTTATTGTTTAGATAAAACACTTAATTTTATTGAAAACAAGTAGGAAATAAACTCAAATAATTTTATTGTTCAGAAACAGGTTCTCATATAAAAATTATGCTAGAAACAGAAACCATTTTTTCTATAAATATTTAATGTTATACACTTGTACTTCAACATTAGTCACAGTGAGTTGTCTGAGGATGTGTTACATACTTATCCTTGTGTTGTGCTCTTGTGAAATATATTCATTATTTGATCTCTAAGAATAAAAGATAGTCCTCGTGCACACCTTACATGAATGTTATGTTTATGTTGATTCGCTTGATCAAGAATTGGGAAAGGTTTTTTTTTTTTTCCTTTTTATCTAGTATTTATTTAGCAATTTTTAGAAAAATCTAATTTATGGAGTTAAATATCGTTTTTGGTGTTTTTTTATTTATTTTTCATGCAACTCTGTTAAAATTTTAATGTCTTTTTTTATATCAAAATTATGTCTATCTCCCCTTCAAATTTATTAATGTTTACTTTAAAGGGATCCATTGCAAATATGCATGCCAAAGAGTCAAGTTAAATATTTTTTTTTCATGTATATTTAAGTTTAAAAACAGTATATAAGTATAATAAATAAAAGATCTCACAAATATACAAAAATACAATTATTGACATATTTAATTAAAATACTTTACAATTCAAAAAACAAGAAGAAAAAAAATATAAATAAAACTAATAAAATATTATTATAAATATTGAAAAACCATTTATTTATTTTTTTTATAAAAAAATTGTTTTAGAATTTACTTTTAATCTTAGTAAATATTGGACCAGTACTGAACACAATTCTCAGAGTTGAACACAATTGGTAAGTTATGAACTCATGATTCATTTCACGAAATGAAAAGAAAAATATACATTGTCTACATTTGTTTATATACTTCTTCTATCACATATCACACGTTTTTCACTTATGAATTAAGAAATATAATTATTATTATAAATTTTTCAAAAAATATATACTTCTTTAAATTATCTTTTACTCTGTTAAATTAAAAATAATGAAGAGAAACACGATAAATAGAGCCATTGCAATAGCCATCAAAGAGGTAGTTCTCTACCCTGGAACAACTTTACCGTATTCTGAATTCAATTGTTTCAATAAATCTCCTATTATAGTTCGTCTTAGATCAGATTTAGAACTACTCTCAACGATTTATGTAGCCATCAAACTTCTTTTCTTTTTCATTGAAATCTGTTGACTTTTGTATACCATTCCAATATAAATAAATAATCTTACCACATAGATCCAAATTAATTGTAATTGTGATATTATATAATAATGGAAAGAAAAACTCTAATTGCCATCTCTATATCTAGTTTAATTGTAAGTTTTATTGGATATGCCTTGTAATAATATTAAGAGTACACTAACAAAAATAATCAACTTTTTTTTTTTTTGTCAATCAAGAGTATTCACATATTTAAGCATTCAAAAATCACGGATTCAAACTCAAATTCTACGTATCGATGTCTCGACAGTTACCAATTAAATTATATTTATAAAAAATATGTTATCAATATGTAAATTTATAAATTAAATTTGACACGTTTTTTTCTTTCTAAAACAATTAGGATATGAACTGCGAGAGTATAATATGGGAATTGATTTTAATACCAAAAATAAAATATGGGAATTGATTCTCTCCAGAATCTCATATTTTCTTCATTTGACCAATCTCCATCATTCAAACCCCCCACAAGCTCCTTTTTCTATATCATAAAATCCTCCCACCTTATTTTAAAAGTCTAGATTTCATATGACCACGATGTCAATCGAATAATACTCCAGTTTATGCAACATCAAATATTTGCAAGAAACACAATTGTTATGGAATCATTTTTCTGTCCTACTGCTCGAATTATTGTCCCCCAACTTGAATCTAAGCAAAATAAATAATAAATTATATTTTGAAATAAATTCGGTAGCACAAATAACCGGACCATGCGTATGCTATTTTAATTTTTAATTGTAATATCACAGACCATAGAAACGATACCCACGTGTATCCACCAAGTACCTTTATTGTCAAAAAATTACAAAACAAAATTGTAAATTATAGATAAAGTATATAAAAATTGAAGCGAACACAAGAAACAAAGCAAAGCAACAACCAAAAAACAATCGAAACTGGGGTGATTTTGTAAGTACACCAAAAAAATACTATTAGCCTTGTCACTGATTTCAAAAGACATGGCATCTCAAAAAAGCTTATAATAAAAGAAACCTTTGACTCAGATTTCCAATTGAGAAAATTTGCAGCATCTAATTAAACATGAAGTTGATTAAAGACAAATTAATTTCAACTCACACCCTACAAAATTACAAATTTTAACAATGGACTACCATAAGTTCAAAACAGAAAATTCTACTATGACATAATAATAAGTGAAACTACAAATCCACAAAATATGGTGGTGAACAATGATATAAAAATAACCAACCAAACTCCATTTGTTTTTTTTTCTGCACATTCCATTCAAGCCTTTCATCAAAATGCAAAAGCGTTTGATTCTCAAAGCATGCAATCAGTTCTTGCAGGCAACCTCCTGAAGAAATTGAGCGGCACTGAAGGAAGCTTGTGACGAAACCTCGGATGTCGCAACACATAAATTCCAGTGAGAAGCGCCACAAATTGGAATGGAGTTACATAAAGTACAATAGCAGCAATCAAACAGAAAAGCACAAACAAGGCAGTAGCTCTTGGATCTCTCCAGCTGAGCAAAGACTGCAGCCTTTCGCCTTGAGTTGCCAAATCACCGACCACAGTTTGTATCCTCCCAGCAATACTTCTAAGTCGATCGTATCGCATCCTCACAATATCAGAAGGTCTTGTAGTTGGAAATGTGTCGAATTCTTCGTCTAGTTCATCAGGGTGAGCGGTATCCGCGTGGGAGAGACGTGTGTCCATGTGAGGAGGGTGCCTTGGCCTCCATCTATAGTACCAAATTCCAATCAAAAAGAGGTAAAGGAAAATAGTTGGTAAGATAAGCTCAGGATACATAACAAGTATTATAAACAATATATGAATCAGAATTGTTGTGATAGGGTTTTTCCAATGGCAAATCTGGTCAAACCATTTTCCAACCGCAACTATTCCACTCAAAACTCCCATGATTCTGAAAAAGTTGGCTTTGCTTCTTCTCATACTCCACATGTGGGAACCAACATCCAGCATATATTCAACTACCTCCTTTCTCAGTGGCGGCTCAGCACGACTTAGCCTCATCGAAACAATCTGAGTGGCTTGATGCCTCAGATTGTCAAGCTGGCTGACGGTTAAAGGGTGAATGTAATGCATCTTAGGCAACAATGGATTTGAATACATGTGCATCATGTTCAGCAAAGAAGAGCAAGTAAACCTTACAGCCAATTGAATTTCTCCCATTTTCTTCACCCCAGTTGGATGAAGAACTAGAAGCGGATACGAATGTGTATAGACTCGATCTGTCTCAAGTGTTGAAAGACGGATTCTTACCTTTCCGATTTTCGAATCTTTTTGTCCTCCAGGCTTATCACCGCCACCGTGCAAATGACAATTATCAAATACACCTATTGTAATGACGGTGCATGGATCAAAAACCTCCCAAGTATACTGCTCATTCCACCTCGGTGCAAAGCTATCGATGATGGTTCTCGTCCGCACCCACTTCTGCCCGTACTTAGCTACACAATAAGCATCCGTTGTCCCCCTCCCGTTACTTGTTTTCATGGGCATCAAACCCTGGGCACTCAATATCCCCACTTCAAGAACTCCAATACTGGACTTCCAAAGCTGTTTTGCTGTTGGGCGAAGATCACTGCTGTGGTGAGTCGATTCATCCAAAACATGATAACCACCTTCCAAACAGACCCTCATATGAATCCGGCTAGCAAACTTTATTTCCTTCTTCTTATCACCTTCCATAATAACAACATGCTTTTCAATATTGAACCACCGAGTATTCACAGGTTTGTGATCTAGTCTCCTATCCATTATCTGTAAAGGAATAACACACTTCCCCAGTAGTTCCTCTTTGTTAGGGGCAACCCTATCTTCCACACTCAAAATGAGTGGCTCCTCAAACGGTTCCGCAGCAACAAACATCAAATCCTCATTCCACATTGGATTGATACTCCTGCTTTGAGAGATTCTAGTCCTCAAGGTCTGATTTCCCAAAATAGCCTTCACATAAACCTCCGGGAACCTTCCTTTATCCGATGGCTGCAAGTCCTGTGCCTCTATAACATTAACCCTCAAATACCAAAGCTTAGGAGACAAATACACCTTTGACCTAATGTTAGCAAGAGCATCAGTCCCACTAACCGTCGCCGCATCCGAGTGCCACGCCTCGGGGAACGCTTCATCAGCTTGTGTACCCATCCAAACAGCCAGCATAAGCTCTCCTTTCGCCTTATCGCCCTTTCTGTCCTCCAATCTATACCACTGCGGTGCAAGAGGACTATCTGGAGGAACCCTCTTCGGAACCTCATTGAGGTCAAACCAAACACGACCAATAAAGTCGTCCTTCACAACATCCTTATCTTTCACAGTAACCTCAAGCACCGAAGCCTGAATCCTGTCTTTCGAGAAAGCAAAAACCTGACTCCATTCCGGATTAGTTTTCTTCTCAAAATGCCTAGTGGTACCTTTGTAATTTCCAAGCTTGACTTCAACATAAGGGTCACAACTTCCGGTAACATCCTTCGAAGGTAGTTCCTTAGCTTTCACAACCCTCACATAAAGATACTGCATTTGCTCAACAAGGTCATATGTACTCGTAAGCTTGTCACCAGAGACCTTACCACCACCAAGGTGGGGTTTTGTCTCTTTCAACAGAAAATCTTCTGGCGGTGGCCTCTGCATCTTCTCGGTTCAAAGACTCAAAAGAGTTCCAAGTAATGAGAATGTTTTGTTCACAAGTGGAAGGAACAATATCAAATATTGAATGTTTGTTTCACAAGTGGAAGGAACTTGGAAGAGTGTTTGTTATGAATAAAAAACGAACGGTTCCAAGGAGCCTAAAAAAGAGGAAAATACAGTCAAATAGCCGTTACAGTGTAGCTAATCGAGTTACCTAAATATTCGGGAAACTTTAAAATTAAAATACAGAAGATAAGGTAACTCAAAAGTTGCAATTAATGCATAAGTATAGTGGATTTAAACATAGATCTATGATAATATCGAGAATGTGAAGATTTAATTATGAATAATAACCTTAAATAAATCAAAAAAGCCTTAAATAAATGAAACAGCTTTCTTTACTTGAAGCCTTCAGATCCGATTTTCACTCTCCAGGAAATCATAAAATAAAAAATAAAAATAATAAGTACTACATTAAAAGGGACAGAATAATAATCTGAACCTAGAAAAGAATGTTTGAGTGTGGTTGCCGACAGGATGCAGCATAAAATGAACAGTTTCGCTTCCAAGTTTCATGTTTTGTTTCTACATTCTAAGAGACCCTTCAACTTTGATTTACTTTTAAGTTACTTCCCTTGAACGTGATTCAGTAGTAGTACTTTCTATGCTATACAACCGACCCACATCATTTTTTCTTCTTCAAAGCTTAATTAAAACACTTACACAGTTTGATTAATGAACAAATTTATATTTTTTTTCTCATTTAAATATATTTTCTAAGAATTTTAAACCTAAAAAAAAGTTAATTTTGTACCTTTAAAATATAAAAAAAATTAAAATAAAAAATAGAAACTATGAAATTGTTAACAGAACCCAAATCATGAAGGCGAAAAGTGAGGAAAAGAAAAAGAAATAAAGGAGAGGTTTTTATTATTACGCTATAAAAGAAAAATGCTAAGAAAGTAAGTACCTTGGAGTGAAATGGGAATGTTTAATCTTTAGAAGAAGGAATGGAGGTAGAGATTGATGAAGAAGGAATAGAAGAGAGTGTAAGTAGAAGTAGTTTTGGTTGAGTTGGTGGGATCTGATGAATCTATGGAAAATATACAAAGAAGGTTTCTACTTTGCCTTTTTGCATAGTGCTGGACTGGACCTCTGTTGCTGTACAGGGTGGTGGAGCGGAGGAATGGAGATGTGGACCCACTTCACGCGTGTGAACTCTTCTTCGGTCGGTACTCACACGTGTGCTATAATTCTATGTATCTTTAATTAATACACAAATCAAAACTAAATTAATTTTCAATTTTCAATATTAATAAATATGTTATTCATCTACATTGATCTTATCTAAATGTTTATTTAAATTAATATGTTAATAATTATTTTTTATTTAATTATAATTATTTATAAATTTATATTTAAAATGATAAAATTCTATTACAATTTTTTTTTATTATTAGATAACATTGACTTGAGACTAAACGATAATTCGACATTCATTTATGGATGTCATGTCAAAATATATAATGGGAAAAATTTATTTAATGAATAATTTGATTCATACTCCATCTAATAAAAAAAAATACTTTAAGAAATATTAAGAAATATAATTAAGTGTAATTAATTTTTTATATTTTATGTAAAATAAAAGTTAAATTTACTAAATTATTTTTTTAAGTGTTAAACATTTAACTATCAATATTAAAAAAAATTAAATTAAATAAATGATTTTGAAGAATAATTGCATTAAATGAGTCAAAGTTAACTAATTTTTATTTGTAATAGTGATTTAAAATTTAAGATTTTATTTTATAACAATAATCAAATAAAGTATTTTATAATTTCCATAATATATTTATCAATTTACAAAATTTAAATACTAATTTAGTCGAATTTATAAATTTATGGATAATTTGTCTGTCAGAGTTTTAGAAAATTACGTGATCTCTATATAGTACTTCTAAATATGGTCTTTATTATAATTCATTCATCACATAGAATTTAGAAATTGAAACTTCTAAGTGTGTTTGGTTATAAAACTGAATTTTAAATTAATTAGTTTTATAAAATTAATTTTATAGTTAAACATGAATTTAAATATAAAATAATTTATATTTAAATATAATAGATTTATATAAAAGTGAGTTGAACAATAAATTTGAATATAAAATATATTAAAAGTTAAATTTAAACATTAAATTAGAATCAATTTAACAATTTTAGGACAAAAAATAATTATAATCAACATTGGTGAAACATTTTATCATCAACTTTATGAATTTAGAATCACTTTTGCTTTTGAGTCTTAATATGGTGAAATTTCTGAAACACGCTAAAAATCAAAGTACCCAAACTATAACTAATGCTTGTAATATGACATGATTTGTGAAAGGTATAATACATTTAGTGTATATTTGATGGAACATTTTCTTTTTTTAAATTTCAAAGTGTAACTTTGATGATAACAGCAGAGATTTGTTGTATTTTTTACAACCGTAAATCTAAATAAACAGTTAAATAATTAATTATATTTGCATCTAAATAAAACAAAAAGTGTTTTTGATTTACTGAACAACACAACTTCAATTGTTCTTTATTTAATTTTAGAAATGATCACTGAATTAAACAAAATAAAAGGGTGAAAAAGTTATTTCACTAAACTATGAATCAAACATATACATATATATCTAGCAAGCTTCAGTCTATTTTGCGAGCGTTGTCAATTATCCCACCAAACAAATATATATTATAAGATAAAAAATCGTCCGCTAAAAAAATCTTATTTTGAAAACAAAACCAAAACCAAAGCCAGTAACTATACATGTTATTTGTTGAAACAAAAAGTAAAAAGACAGTTTTATCGGGGGAAAGAAGCAGAGAGATAAAGATGGAATTGGAGTTGGCTTAGTCCAGTCCATTGCTGACGTTGGATTCTGAAATTGCAAAGTCGATTGGGTAAGGACAGAGATGACATTTCAGACTCACACTTTTTTGGACTATTATTTATATTGATCCTGCTGGCAAATTTGGAAGGGTTCTAAACTTTTATGGTATATTGAGTAAATAAAGCAAACACGACAACTTGTGACCCACTAATGATACTTCTTTTGAATCAATAATCAATAATACTAACTAAACAGAAACAGAAGTTTGTTCACCGTTTATAAACGCATTATTAATTTCCAGATTTGAAAATGGTGCAAAGTAGAAAGTGTAAGAGATTCACCAAAGTAGTCAAATTCAAATCAACTTCAGTTAATATTTTTACTTGAACAATAATTGACATATTGGTATTATGTCGGAGTGTAGAGGTTGTTTTCTTAATATTGAAAGGAGTTGAATCAAATACTATGCAAAAAAAGATGGACACGTGTGACACTTTTAATAGTGAGATGTTGGGTTTATACATTGGGTTAGATATCACATGAAAATATTGTATTTTGCATGTTATTGTGGAGAGTAATTTAAAAATCTTAATCGGCACGGTGTTGGAGAATTCTAACATCGAAGGCGTTGTTCTCACTTTAGTGAAACACATCTAAAGCCTTTTAATATTCGATTTACATGTCCAAGTTCGCCATACTTGGTGGGAGGATAATAAATGTGCTTATTAGATTGTCAATTGTAATCTTACTTTGAAGAACTTTAGTTGTAATACATTCGAGGAACTTCCTAGTGACATCTATTGTTTGCTATTTGATCATTTTGTCAGGTGCTTACATGTTTAGAAAAATTCATTATGTTTCTTGATTTTATGTGTTTTCGTTTGAGTTTAGACATTTTTTTTGTAATTTTTTTTTTATTGAATCACTCATACAAAGTACTATTTTTGTCTCACAGTAAATGTTGCACACATTAAAACAATTAACGTTGTTTAAGGTTTTCGTACATATTAAAAAATGCAATAATAAGAAGAAAGAGATAATTAATTTTATCAAACTATCTATCTTAATAATTGATTGATTTTTCATTATTATCAATGTAAAATATAATAATATTTTAAAAATTATGTATATAGTAATCCTTGAATGATAATATAAAAAATAATAATTAAAGTAGTATTGAAAATTGTGAGTGACATTTATTTTAAGACAAATTTGTATTTATTAAATTGACACTTTTTTTTTAAAATATTATAAATACAAAGTATAATAATTTGAATAAAAAGTAGTGTATATATATAAATAGTATTAATTAATGATATAATTAATATTACAAATAAATGAATTATTGCTAGAGAAAAAGAGTATTATGTTGCATTATTGTAGCATTGTAATTAGGAGACAGTTCACTTATTATCTCTTTAAATATGAATAATTAAATATCACATCGACTATGAATAAATTAAATATTAAATATATAAAAGAATTAACTAATATAATTAATGTTTTAAAATTTTGAGTGAAAATGTAACATAAAAGTCTATTGTGATATTAAGTATTTCACTAATTGTTCTTCTTATAGTTCAACTTCTAACACTAAGTTCATGTAGATAAAGACATGATTAAGCTTGAAAAGTAATATCAATTAATGACCAACAAACTTGAAAGTTTGGTGAAGGAGAGGAATTTCCCTAAGAATTGACAGGGTAGTTTGCAAGACATGCCATTAAACCTTTACCTTCAAGTCCAACTTTTGACATGTTTTATAAATTATACACACATATATAAAGTCTTATTCTGATTTCCCAATAGTTCACTCCTTCCTTTTCAATTCTAAAATCAGAAAATGAGTCTCAAAAGCAATAACATCCTATCTCTTTTTGTTTCCATAGTTGCAATTTTTGCCTCTTTGTATCTCATAAATCCAAATCCACATGAGTTCCTCAACAACTTCAAATACTTAAGTTTCACAATTATGACACCATCATCTATATATTTGGCATTGCCTTTAACCTACAACTTTGGCATAAGAGACCATCATCATCGACCACACAAAAAACACCCTGATAGTGGAAATGCTGATTCTGTTTGTGATGATTTTCCACCAGGAATTCCACCTCCAAACACTGATACAATTTCTTATCTTTGTGTTGATCGAAAAGGGTGTTGTAATTTTACAACAGTACAACAAGCTGTGAATGCTGTTCCGGATTTTAGCTTAAAAAGAAATATAATATGGATTAACAGTGGCATCTACTAGTAAGTCAATTGCTCCTCATCATTCATCAAAAGTCACTACAAAAATTGGATTATCAACGAAAATTAAACAAAAACAATTAATATTGCATCTAATTTTGTTCTAGTACACAAAAATTAGACCAATTAATTTTATTTAACTTGTATATAATTTTCGTTAAAAATTCAACTCTCTTTATAATAAGATTAAATAAATTTTATTTTTAACTCCTATAATTTTTTTATTCGATTGAGTCCCCATAATATTTTATTTAATGTCTTAGATCCTACAAAATCAAATTATATATATTTTTGGAATGTTAACAAACTTTGCAAGTACACTTTATTTGAGGGTAATAAAAGTCTATGTAAAAATAGAGTTTAACATTTGATTTCTAACTTCATATTTATGTTATTTTGGTTTATTAAATGTATGACATTTAAAATTTTATATTTAATTAATCTCTTTTTAAATGAAAATCTAATTTTTGTGAAAAAAATATTTATAATATTCCAAACAAACCTCCAAAAAATAAATAAAAAAATACACATCAATTGACATAATAATATAGACTAAAATTGTTAATGAAAAATTTTATGGGGATTAAAAGTCAGGAAAAAAATTAAAAGAGTTAAAATTTATTTTTTTAAAATCAATAAAAATTTAAAACATATTTAACTTTCTTAAAGCATATTGGACGGGGGTTACTTTACCTAATTAATATAGGGAACACCACCTAGTAGGTACTCAATTTGGATGAAAAATTGGGTGGCTTTTAAGGATAGTGGCTCTACAAACACTCTTCCTTCACTTACGAAACTCAATTATTAATATTTTTTGAAGCATTAAATCGAAGGAATTGAATACTGTTTATTAAGTATTGATATTAAAAAATTATAAACAAGTGATATGTAATTGTAAATCACATTTAGAAGACCCAAAAGAAGAAATGATAACCATGATGCTCTTAGTATAAGTTTAGTTTTGGTAATTTGTTTCATTGTACTAATGTACTATTTAAGAAGAAAAATCATCGAAAAAGAAATGGAGACAGTGATGTATTAATATATTTAATTATTTATTCAAAAATACTTACTTATCTAAGTCATCAATGATGATGTCATTTTTATTTATACGCCAGTGAGAAAGTGATGGTTCCTAAAACCAAACCCAACATTACATTTCAAGGACAAAGCTATACTTCAACTGCAATTGCATGGAATGATACAGCTAAGTCCGCCAATGGAACATTTTATAGTGGATCCGTACAAGTTTTCGCCCCCAACTTCATTGCTAAGAACATAAGCTTCATGGTGATAAATAATTTTCAAGAACGTAAACTTGATTGTTTAATGTATGTTACAATATATAACACTAATGTTTTAATTTTGTTTAACTAATTGAACAAGAATTTAGCACCAATTCCAACTCCTGGGGCTGAAGGAGCACAAGCAGTAGCTATGAGGATATCAGGAGATCAAGCTGAATTCAGGGGCTGTGGTTTCTTTGGAGCCCAAGATACTCTTCATGATGATAAGGGTCGTCATTACTTCAAAGATTGCTATATCCAAGGTTCCATTGATTTCATATTTGGCAATGCAAGGTCACTCTATGAGGTATATATGTCTTTCCTATGTCATACACATACATCATCACATAAACAAAAAAAGTTAAATCAAAATTGATGTTACTTTTGTTATGTACAGAATTGTCAAATAGTTTCTATTGCGAATCCGGTACCTCCGGGACAAAAGAGCATAAACGGTGCGGTCACGGCTCATGGTAGAGTTTCAATGGATGAAAATACAGGATATGCATTTGTGAACAGTACAATAGGAGGCAATGGTAGAATATGGTTGGGTCGGGCATGGAGGCCATATTCTCGTGTTGTTTTTGCATTCACAATTATGTCAGACATCATTGCCCCTGAAGGTTGGAATGATTTCAACGACCCTACTAGAGACCAGTAAGTATATACTTTCTTTTCTAAAATCTAAAATTAATTATAACAAACAACATATAATTAGTCCACAAGCTTAGAGTGAATATGTTATGTTGAACACATGCAGGACTATCTTTTATGGAGAGTACAATTGTTCTGGGCCAGGGGCTAATGTAAATACCAGGGCTCCTTATGTGCAAAGATTGAACGATACACAAGCTTTTCCATTCCTCAATGCAAGTTTTATTGATGGGGATCTATGGTTGGAAACTTAGAGCAATACATTATTCATTGCTAACCCAACACATGCTATGACCATTGCTAACTCCTTTCACATTTCCACTATTCATTCAACTTTGTAAAAGTTACACAAATTGTTTAATCGAAGGGAAAATTAACGTCTACAACTTTAAATTAGATCATATATTTTTTATTTTATTTTATATATATATATATAAGCAAAAATTTAGGGTGAGGATTGTATTGGGAAACTCTTATACTTCACTAAACATTTACAAAAAGAAAAAATTTAATTTAATTACATTTTTGTTCCCTATATTATTATCAATTCAGGGAATTAGTTCTTATATTTTAAAAATTGACAATTTTGATCTATTCATAATATTTTTTAATTAAAAAAAAATGATAATTTGACATATTTTTAATGATGTTACATAATTATATGATATAAAATCATCTAGATACATTAATTAAATTAAAAATATGAAAAACAATCAAAGTCGAAAGATAAGTTTTTAATGGGGTTTTCATTCTAATTGCATGAATGTTAATTATTTTACGTCATCATGTTATAAGAAATATTATTTAAAGTTTTCAACGTATCATTTTTTTAAAATAAAAAGACAAGTTCATGAAGCAGTAAAAATAAGGGGACTATAACAGCTATTAAACCAAAAAAAATTACATTTTATATCCTTTTAAAGACACTAATAAAAAGTGAATACAAAAGAATACAAATTAGGCTATTAGACTCTCGATTTGAAAAAGAAACTAATTATTAAATGTACATTTAAGATAACTAATTACTTGTATAATCATGAAATGATACAACCAATTAGGAAGTCATGTTACATGATCGTATCTTATTATTAGACTATTGGACAATACACATTTAGAGAGAAAGAGATAGTTATTAAGTGTAAATGAATTTATTTTGGTAATCTTTACTAGGACTACTCATGGGTTGATCAATTCAACCATTCTAGTGAAATCCATCTTCGAAAGTGGATTTTGTTAGGTGATTTCTATAATGATATTTTTGAAATATTATCACTAAAATATTGAAATTCGAACTCCGAATCTTATAATTATATATAAATTTTTTTAATTATTTTATTTAAATAAAAAAAATGAAATACTTTCAACAACTTTATATCCTTTCATACAAATCATTATTCAATATACTCTTCATCTATCACAAAAAGTACTTTAATAATTTAATCTGTATTTTATATTAAATTAAAAAAGTTAATTATAATTAACTGATTTTTTACTCATTAACTAGATTTTTAATGCACTCATGCTTAGGATGTTTTGATAACCGATAAAATAGTTTTTATTTATTTATTTAATTACGTGCATATTTTTTCTTATAATTTATTGTCAGGAAGAATGTTTTTTCTTTCCAAAACACTAAAAACATTTACAATGAGACACGTTTCATAACATTTTTATTTGTTAAGGACTACCACCTATTAGTTATTCCATTGAAGATAAAAAATATGGGTGATTATCAAGGAGAGTAACTATACAAGCAATATATCTCTTCACTTTTGTAAGCTTTATTTAATAAATTATGTTAAAATAAAAAAATAATATTAACTATATATTATTTAATATATTATTTTTGATTGATTAAAATATAAATGAATTTTAATATATTTATATGTTGATTCACATATTTTAATAAAATTTATGTAAATTTTAATCAATTAAATTAAATATATTAAAAAATATGTATTAAAGAATATAGTAATAACATTTATCTAAAATAAATGAGTGATATTAAAATAATATAATAATAAAGAGTTATTAATGGGATCCTATAGTGTTTTATTTTTTTTATTCTTTTGGAAGTGATGGATTGGTAGAATTAAGTGTTTATTAATTAAATATAAATATTAAAAAAATTATAAAATAGTGAAGTGAAATTGTGTTGTGATGTACCAGGAGAGGAAGTAAACATTGAAGTACGAGTGCATTTTGTTTTGGACAGTAAGTACGAGTGCATTTAAAATCCGATTATCTCTCTAGTAACACAGAATTATTGACCGTTCAAAAACAACGAATGAGAAAACGCCACGCAATCACGGTCCCCATGCGGTGAACCCCACCGGAACACACCCCGGCATCCTCTTCTCCCACCAATACTAGTTTTGGATTCCAAAGATCTGCAACACTCTTCTCCCATTTTCACCATATGATTTCCTCTCTTTTCTAGCCATGACGGAACCAACACCCGACTCATCCACACCTCCTTCATTGGGTCCCACACCAACCACGGTGATTCATCCAAGGCGCGAGCCATTCGAGCACGGCCTTTTACCTATTCCGCGACTCATCTTCTCCGACCCAGCGCAAACCCTAATTTCCTTGAAACATAAGCTTCTAGAATCTTCCTCTAACAACCGAGTCGACTCGGTCTCCATTTCTGATTCACTTCAGATCTCCGTCGAACAAGCTAAGCTCGTCCTCGATACTCTCGCTTCGGTTCTCCCTTATGAATCCGATTCTGATAGCGTCGATGTTCATGATCTCGTTCTGTTTCTCTACATTCAATCTTACAAGAGGCTTCTTCCGCGGACGCACAAGGACTCCGCCGCTGTCGCCGATGTCTGGCCTTCAACTTCCGCCTTTGATGGATACTTGTCCGCTCTCTCGCCGCTTCAGGTGAATTATCCGTTTTGCTTCTCCGATCCTTTCAATTCACTTTCATTTCTAGTTTTGGAATAATGCATTGCTTAATTCCTGTAATCATAGATTAATTGTTTGCGATTTTTATCAAATTGAAACCCTTAGATTAGGCTTTTTTTAGCTGGCAATTTTGGTTTATGTGTTAAGATGCTGACAATTTTATTTCAGAGTGATTTTGTTCATTTGATGCTCTGAAAGTGTTGATATTGGTTTTGAATGGTTTACAATTGCAGCTTGTGCGCAGCAACAGTAAGAAGTTTACTCCATCCCAGACCGATGAAGTGGCACATCAGTTGTCTTATCTGCAAAAGCACTTGGCTAACATTGTGTCTCTTCTAGCCGAGCCTGTAGAAGGGGAAAGCGAAGAATCTCTGGTTTGTTAATTTACTGCATGCTTCCCATGAGTTGCTGATTTTGGCTGCAGTACTTTATGTTTTTCTTATAAACTGACATTATCCATATGGAAATAAAAATTGCGTGTAATTCAGTAACTGCATTATATAATCTTAACCTTTGGGGTCCGTTCTTGCAATTTGTATGCTGTTTTGGTGACATTCCATGCAAACCAGGAAGAGATGTTGAAATTTGAATGTCAGGCAACATAGTTTATTTATCATTGTTGCATGTTTTTTTTTTCTTTCTTTTTGGGTACAGCTGTTGCTTCTAAAGCCTTAGGCTTTTGCTACTGTAAAATGACGTTATGAAGATTTTATTGCTTAATATGAATTGGATTAAGCATATTGCTGCATTGTGTAGTCATTGCCAGCTATTACGTCCAAACATGATGCGTTTTGCATACATTGAACTCTGAAGGCATCAGTTGCTAAGAATGATGGAGTAGATGGGCATCGATTAGTGTCCCATTCCTGTGTGATTGCAACTTTGTATTCCGGAATGATGACAACATTCCACGAGCATTTCAATATCCACGTTGATAGCAGAAAACTTGATTCTTTAGTATCTCTCACTGTCATTTGATTTAATTGGGATCGACAGGGTTGCATATAAGAATAACTATGCAAATGCTTCTATATTTGGTCCAAGTTTTGGTGTGCAATTCATACTTAGATACTCATACCCAGTTAATTTGTAACCAGATTTTAGAATGTACTGTGGTTGTGATCTTTCTACTGAGCTTAGGGCCAATGAGTTATAGATGTTTCAACTGATAATGTGCACTAATAATCAATGATATGAAGTCAACTGATTTATATACACGTCATCTGGTGTGACTTGATTATTTACAGACAGTCAACATCTTTATTTGGATTGAAGGGTGAGATAAAGTAAGCGGTCTGGTTATTTAGCCCGATCTTTGTCCTCGTGGTATTGGGACTACCTCTATTTTAGTTTGACAATGACTCCAGCCATCTCATTTTTGTTGTTGATGCCAACTTATGTTAATGTTAATGTGAACCGACACTTTATATACAGTATACACTTGTTAATTAATTATTTAATTCACACACATTTGGCAAAGCATATATTATTAGCCTTCATTAGTAATGATGTTGAAGAAAGGATATGCTGGAGTTAGGTTAAGATTTACTTTCCTATACTCGCTGAGGCATCACATATTTTACAGTCAAACATACTCCCACATTTTCATTGGGGCTTGATTTATTGTTTTAGGCAGCACTGGATTCTGAATTTTCTCCTCTCTTAGTTAGTGAGTTCAACTCTCTAGCCTAAAATCATGTAGTTTGTCAGATGAAGGAAAATATAAGGATTTTTTAGAAAAGTTTTGTGCTGTTTTTTCTTGAATACTGTTTCAGCAGTTTATTTTCTATTCAATCTTTAAATATTTTTCTGTTTTTTGTTTTAGTTCTTAGTCCTACTATTATTTTGCTTATTTGATAGGTTTTAACCATGGATAGATTTGAGCACCTTGGTTTTCTAATTCAAATTGGTGATAAGGGATCTGAAGGGAATTCTTTGAGTCAATCTTCTCCTTTTTTCGCAAACTCGGATCCTGACATGCCTGCAGTTCCTGTACCCGCTTCCCAAGTTCATGACTGGCTTCTGCAGAATATAGCTTCTGCTATGGAATATATTGCTGAACGAACTCCTTCAAAAGAAAATGGTCCAGTTAGTTCCTCTGATCAGGATGTTGCTATGACTGATGCATGCACTGCCACAGTTAAGGTCTCAACAAGTGCTAGGGGTGCAAGTTTCATTGAAGGGATATCTAAATCATCATATGCGAAGCATGCATCTGACATTAAAGGTTCCTCTATTAAGGTTTGTTTCTCAAATGCCTGGTGTTCAAGTATATTATTGCTTAAATCATGATCTAAATACATCATTTTTAAGCCATTGATACAATATAGGCTATTTAACTTTGGTATTATTTTTTTGGTAAGGCCACTAATAGATGCTGTTGTATTACACATTGTCATCTGCTTCTAATTGTAAACCTGAGTAGCTATTAAGTATGGATGCTTGCTGTTGGATATTGTTCACATGCAGTTTTCTTTGAGAAGTTTGAAATTTGAATCTGGTGGAGTTTGTGAACAAGTTATGGGCGTGTAGATTTAGGTGATGTGCAGATTATTCGGACTGCTCAATGTACTACCTGTCAGTATGCGTTAAAGACTTGTACATTGTATTTTAGTTGGTTATTTGGATTTGCAGAAGAAACCACAGTAGACCCACAATAAGTTTGACTCTGCCTTAGACCTTGGCTTGATGGGTGATTTATAGTATCAAATTGCCCAAAGGAAAATTTCATCGTCGTTGTAAACTTAGTTATTTGGAACAGATTTTAGATAAAATATATCCATCCATGCTTGAAGCTTTGAAGTGAGATGTTATTCAATTAAGGCCTTTAGAGGGTGAATTAGGGCAGAATACCTATATCTGTGTGTCAATCTTGGACACCTGACCCCAAAACCGCTTATGGGTTTACAGGATGACCGCTATTATGAAGACTAAAAATAATATACCAACTAAATAACAATCCCAACAGTCTACATATATTCAAAAATTGAAAAATATACAAAGTTAAAGGGGTAGTCATACTTCATAATTGTAATTAACTTTTATTGTTTGTCACTAACTTTCAAAGTAAAAACCCAATATAACTTGACTATTAATTCAAGTTTTAAAAGCACCCAAATTTACATCTGAATCTTTAAATAGAATCACTATCAGAACAGAGTGTTTATAGTGTAGGGTGCTGGTTGGTCTTCTCACTTTGTAGATATGCAAAACGTTGGAAAATGGGCAAAAACCTAGAAACAAAGTCGAGAAAGGGGATAGAACTTGAATGTCACAACTGCTGTTGCAAACACAGTCACTGTTGCCTGAAAATCCCTCTGCTTGTGCCTACACAGAGTCATTGTGCTATTTTTGCTCTTCGCAGCCGTAGGAACTCAGCAAAATGTAGCACCTTTTTGTTTTTTTTTCCATGAAATAGAGGGAAGAGAGGCAGCGCAACTTAATCTTAAGTTGGTAAATGAGAAAATAACTTAAAAATTGGATGTGGTCACAGTAATAAAGTGCATTACAAACCCTAACCATTCAGTAGCAGCTAAAGGGCTATTTTTCCGTGATTTGTGTCTGCTACTGCAAAACACAGATAGCCAGTGGTTAGCATCGCACCATGGGCCATTCCCGCTTCGCTATTCCTCTATAGCTGCTATTTGCAACTTAGGCATATATAGTCCATCAGTTTGGGTGGTGGTAGTTTGTTTATTCATAATAAGATTGTTTTCGAGCATCCCTACTTACAGCTTAAGCTTTTGTGATTGCTAATTACTTGAAAAGATATGTCAGACTAGATATATTTGAAGTTTTGTTTGAGTACCTTAGCACTTGTCGTCGTTTCTCAATTCACACCTTATGCATCATATGTGTTTTCTTGAAAGTTTTATCGATATAGACTTGCTAATAAAAATGGTGTTTTGTCATTTCAGGTTCTAAATTGCCATGAGTCTGCCATATACATCTTAGCACCTTTGAGATATGCCACTGTCTATGGATGTTCAGATGCAACAATTGTTATAGGAGCAGTTGGAAAGGTAACAACTAATAACTTTGTGTCCTGATTTTAAAAGCAGCATAATGACAGAATGACGAAAATGAAATGTAATAATCTTTTTAAACAGAAAAAGTAATAATAGGGACGCATTCTGTACATTTGATATTGTGAGTGAAAGGGAAATTGCTTGGGGGAATACCATTCCCATTTCTTATCATTTTCAATTTCAGTAATATATTACTATTGTTTTGATTCTTCCTATTTTAATTAAATTTCTTGGTTATGAACCATTGGTCCGATTTGACATGATAACTGTTCAGTGGGCTTTAAGTGAAAGAGATTTCGGGCCCGTTACGAATTATAAAAAAATGTGATTTTGATATATTCATTAATTTAGAGATTATTTGTTAGAAATTTTTAAAAATGCAGAAGCTGTTCTGTTTGTCCGTTTTGATGAAAATAATTTTTTAAGAAAATAAGTTATAAAAATGATTTTTATGAGAAACTACCCAAAACAGCTTTTCATTTGAAGCAATTTTTACTTTTTAGATTATTTTCATATTCTGATTTTTTCTGAAAGGTGTAACAAATAGTTGAAAACTCTTAAAAATGATTATTTAAAAAAAAAAACTGTAATAAACATGCTCTTCCAACATCTTTCTTTTAGATAATGTCTTACCAATGTTACATGGGATATCATTAATTGGTGTTGAATAATACAACCAACGCATATGTATGGTAATTGTAGCTCCCATTTTATGATGACCCAATATACAGATTCTCCTTCCATTTATTCATGCATTGATGACAATGTTGTCAATCGCACGGATCATAGAAAATAGTAGTTTGTTCAATGTCGCTGACTATGTCGATATCTTGTTGATGTCAGTGCTAAAGCTCATCTGCCGACAGTTTATAAATGATACAGATTCAGTTTCAGATTCCTAACATTCTACTTTATAAGATATGAAGTTGCTTACTCATCATTTTAAAAACCATTGTATATATTATCCATGTGGTGTTCTCTGTGTTGGGTAAGACTTGGTAACTGGGAGGCCTTTTACTGATCATCTGCCTGTCATGAGTATATAGAATAGCCGGTTCTTGTTTAGAAAGAAGTTGACTCCAATTTTTCTTTGACAGGCTGTGAGAGTAGAACACTGTGAACGAGTTCATGTGATTGTAGCAGCAAAACGAATTTGTATTGCTAACTGCCGTGAATGTGTTTTCTTTTTGGGAGTGAACCAGCAACCCCTTATTGTTGGTGATAACCATAAGTTGCAGGTGAGCTTCTCAATTTACTGTTACATGATATATGAAGTTGCTAGCCAGTTGTTATGAGATTGTAACACTGGAACTTCAGAATTATGTTTAGGGCTCATATGATGATCCTACAGAAAATAGCATGATTGATTTATGATGTATAGAGGTGGCCTTTCTGATTTAACTTAGCACTGCAGAAGTGTTTAATTATACTGCTACTTTCTTGGTTATAGAGACTATGCTCCCTCCGTCTCAAAATGAATGTCGTTTAAGGTTTTTCACACATTTAAAGAAAAACAATAATTAGAAGAAAGAGAAAAGTCATTTTACGAAACTACCCTGGGTATCTTAACTATTGGTAGATTTTTCACTATTAAAGTATAGTAATGCTTTGGAAGCTGTTTATATAGTAATAATTGAAGGGTAGTATAGGAAAAAAATAATTAAAGTTGCATTGAAAGTTGTGAATTACATTCATTTTTGAGATAATTTTTTTGTGCTAAAATGACACTCATTGTTAGATGGAAGGAGTAATTTATAGTGTTTAGAGTATGTGTCAGATGTCATGATTTCAATGTCATGGTATCTATTCTTGATTATTTTGATGTTATCTGGTGTTTCTCATCATTACTAATTTCCTAGTTACTGCTAATATTGGGCAAGTATTTTATGAAATTACATGAAGTAAAATAATTGAATTGTACCTGTTGGCAAATGACATGTGCTTTTTTTTTTTATAACTCAAATATGACATGTGCCTTTTTTTTTATAACTCAAATATGACATGTGCTTGAGCTTCTATTGTTTCGTTTATAGTATTAGTAGCTTCTTATAATATGTGTAAATTTTTCTGTAAAGTCTCAATCTTCTCAAATGGATTCACTGTTTGGAAAATTCCCCGCTTTTAATATTTACAGGTGGCTCCCTATAATACCTTTTACTCCCAGTTGGAGGAACATATGAATGAAGTTGGAGTTCTGCCCTTAGTGAATCGATGGGATGAACCTATAGCATTGGGCATGGTTGATCCCCATGATTCACTATCTCATCCAGCAGGTGTCTCTGATGTTCAAGCTGAGTCTGCTTCAAGGGTGGATCCTGATCAGTTCACTAATTTTGTGGTATGAATCATTCTTTTATACTGACGGCAAGTGAATACTGTTTTTAGATATAGTGACATTTAATGGATTTCAGTATGTTCACTATGGAGGCGAGGATGAAGAATGTTTGGGGTCCATATTTCTTTCTTATATGTATAGTCACATGCTCTTTTTTTGTCCATATTGTTGGCATGCAGATTCCCAACTGGCTTGGAGGAGAGTCCACGGGTTCAACAAAAGACAACCCATTCACATTACCAGAGGCTTATATGGCATCTCAGGAAAAAAATGTATGTCTATTGTCTACAGTTTTAATTGATAAATACATTAGCCATTGGATTTCCAAACTTTTGGGTGTGCAAACTTTTTGGATTTATACTTTATTTTGAATGAAATTGTATCTTCTCCACAGGAAAAAAATTTAGGGGAGATAAGGCAACTCTTACGAGAAGCACCTTTAGAAGAAAGTCGTAAAAAGGAATTGTCATCTGCCCTTCATGTGTATTTCAAGGACTGGTTATATGGTAACTCGGTTTTTTTCCTCTTATTGTTAGAATATTAGAAAATATCTTTTATATTATATTAGAGTATCTTGAGTTATTTTCTATGATCAATTTATAATCATAGAGAATCTTAAAATATCTTTCATTATTATTATGATTTATTCCTAATTTAGGATTTAGTCTATGTTTCTCTATAAATAGAGATTAGTATTGAGTCTATTGTAATCAATTCAGCATTAAACTATTATCAATAATATTCAAAACCTTATTATTTTCTCTCCTCCTTTTCTCTAAAATCCCACAACTTCAACATGGTATCTAGAGCCTATTTCGATCCTCCTTGAATGATATCACTTCTATTCCGCTGCCGAGTTCCCAACAATTAGGGAATATAATCATAGTTTCTCTTTTCTAACTTTTTTTCCGATAAATTGTGTGCCAATTCTGATTTACCCATTCTTTGTAGCTTTTCGTTTATTTTTCAATTGCTGCACTGTTCACTGCGCAAAAAAAAAAAAAAAAAAAATCTGCCGTATCCCTTATCCGTTCCGATCACCGGTGGGTATATCCTTAGTCTATTTGAACACATAAACTCTCCAGTCTTTGCTGTAGCAGCTGTTGCAGCTCTTATGAGTGGGCTTTTAGCTGATAGGTTTGGAAGATTTGCAATTCAATTGATGGGATTCTTCTTGGTGCACGATTATTTCTCTTCGATGGTTTCAGATCTGCCCTAACTCTCCAATTTTGATCAATGAAAATATGTGTCATTGTTCAAACAGCCGTTATCTCTCCTGTTTTGGACGCATTTTCTTACTTTGATGATCGATCATGGCTTTGTTTCGTTAGAGTTGTGCTGCTTCTTCTTTGGTGTTTGTCATGCAATTTAGTTCTTACTAATAGATTATAACAGTGGCTTTTATTCCCACCGACGATCATTCCGGTGGTGTCCCTTTTCCCACAGATGAATCATATTAGTGATGACTTCTTCTTCCATTGATGGTTATTTTGACGATATCTTATATTATCATGACTCACACTTTAGCATGACAATTTGTCCCAGATGCACTGGCCCTATCTTTGTCCCAGATGTACTGGCCTTGCCTTTCTCTCCTTGAAGCAAATTCAAGTTTAAATATTTTGAGTCTCTGATATTATTGGTTTGAAGCTTCCAAATGCAGTTTTTTAGAAGGACGAACCTTGCTTTGTTCAACTGCTTGCCATGAATTTCTCTCATGCTGATGATCATTCCGGCTATCTGGCTAGGCTGTATTTATAGCAATTCTCTCCGACTTCACCTGCATCCCTGAGTTGCCTTTCTATCTTTTTTAACTATTTTATGGAGCAAAACATTGTTTTCTTGTAACAAGCTAAAACTTAGTAAGCTTTAGCTTGAGGGGGAGTGTTAGAATAATAGAAAATATCTTTTATATTATATTAGAGTATCTTGAGTTATTTTCTATGATCAATTTATAATCATAGAGAATCTTAAAATATCTTTCATTATTATTATGATTTATTCCTAATTTAGGATTTAGTCTATGTTTCTCTATAAATAGATATTAGTATTGAGTCTATTGTAATCAATTCAGCATTAAACTATTATCAATAATATTCAAAACCTTATTATTTTCTCTCCTCCTTTTCTCTAAAATCCCACAACTTCAACAACCTTTAATTCTAACATGTTTGACTTTCAAATCTGCAAGGAATACTCTATCTTCGCATGTTAGCATCTTTTATATTTTTGAAACTTGGGCTTTATATTTTTTTGGTACCTGTTATGTAGAACTTTCTACACAATATTGACCATCGTAGTACCTGTTTCTTTAGCAAATGTTTTGTGGAACCTCCCACAGATTGACCATTGAATTCTATGTTGAGTTTCATTCAACAATTTACACAACAGTCAATATATTATTACAATGGAGCAGGGGTACCAATACCACTGAAATCCCTTTTGTTGATATTGCATTGGCCTTTTAGTGATAAATTGTTTAACGCCTCACATAAGTCATGACTCATGATCTGGTTAAAATTTAAAGTCTTAGTCAAGCGACCCTTTTTATTCAGTTTTTTATGACTCATGGTGAGAAATTGAACAAGATTCAATGGTCATTGTTTCATTATTAAGTAACCTATGACTATTGAGCGAGAGTCACATTACTATGTTCCCTCAATCAAGCATATGTTCATCCATGTTTATATCATAGGTTAACATAGATATTTTATACAGAATTCTTAATGCTAACAGATGATGCTAAACATTTGTTTTCTATTGTGACAGCCTCTGGGAACATTCGTCAACTTTACTATCTACAAGGAGATTGATATTTGAATGATGATGCATCTGGCACAATTAAAGTTAAAGATGGTACAGGCCAAGGTTTCTGTTTTCTTTTTTGATTCTCCTCTTCATTTTCTCTTGCCAATTCTATTGGCTCCCTAGGCAGAGAGATCAGATGACTGTGAATTAGAATGCCCACCTATTAATGCCGTGAGGTCACCGGTGCACAGAAATGGAATGAAAAATACAGTTGCTAATCTGATTGTAATATTTTTTGTTTTGTTTTGTGAAAATAATTACTGTAATATTTTGTTAGTCCAAATTAATGGCCTTTGTGAAAAATTCCACATGCCAAGATCTTCTAGCGTACTGAATGTCTTTTAACTTCGAGTTTCTCCATTTAATTAAACCTTCCGGTAATATGCTGTGTCTCTAGCTATGTACATTCCCTGTTGTATTAGCGTGTCTGATTTACCAGTATGGGTTGGACTTGGAGATAGTTTTAGGACCATAAGTGCATGCTTCATATTACGGACGTGCATTAAATTGTTATTATCTGTATTTTGTTTTATACCCAGTCATTTTATGCTCATAGATACAAAAGGTGGTAAGAACTGCGTAGTATGTTCGTGAGCTTTATTTTGATGCAGAGTTCTTCACGCAGTGTCTTCATCATATAAACATAAAACAAATTAGAACGTCAGAACGTCTTAAATCGATTAAGACATGATGATTAGCTATGTTAACCCTTGAGACTTGATTGCATAGTCAAGTTGGTAATCTGTTACCAATTACTAGTAACTATTATAAAAGTTTAATTAAAAAAAATATAATAATTTGATGAATAATTTTTATAACTTCAACAGATAAATAAATAGACATAATGTACATTTAAATCATTATATATGGCATTGAGAATCATAGAGCACCTATTCCTTTTTCTGTACTTAAAGGAAACCAGAAAAATGGCTCTTCGAAGATGAAAAACAGCATAACATATTGTCCTAGACTCCTAGAATCACATGCATGAAGTTACTGACATCTTAAACATTGGAAATGGGTGTAGCTGTAGACGTTGATTTACTTAAAAGGAAAATAAGTTACAACTGCAGTGCAGTGGGGTAAGCAATCTAGTTTTGACCATTATAACCATACTGACATGATCCCTTCCATCATCTCATTCACATCCCAACGTTTTAAATTTTAATGTTCCTGAATTCACATCCCAACATTTCTAAATTATACAACATGCATGATGTGTGTTGAAAACAGCTAATCAGTGGAATTTTCAGTATTAGCCTGCAGGGACCAGTTGGATCAGCTTCTCTGCTTGGTCAGGAAAGAAGGTAATGAATAAAAATGCACCTGAAAATTTCATAAAACAAAGAACGTCAATACAAGCATCAAGAAATTGTCACAAAAAAGATATTGAAAAACTTACAAATAAGAACAGTTCCCAACACAGCTGAAATTTTTCCTTGGACTTGCACCAAACCAGCTTTGCCAGCATTCTGCAACTCAGTGGAGCCAACAGATTCAAATGTCCCTGTATAATGGTTATATTTTATATTTTTAATTCTTATCCTAAAAGATAACTTGAAATTAAAAAATAAAAATAAAATCAATAAATAACTAAACCTGGTTTGATAGTTTGAAGTCCAGATGTTATGCATGCTACATTTTGGAAACCAGCTTGCTCTAACTTATTTGCTGCTGCAGTAGACCTTCACAAAGAAGGAAAAAAAACATTAAATATCCAATTCATAGATTAGGGTATAAATCTAAAGGCAAGTACAACAAAAATTCAAGTTATGCAAATTCATATAATTTTATATTTCTTGTGCAAATTTAACTTAATTGCTAATTTGAACTCTAGTTTTATGCCTCTCGTTCTACTTATCCTTATCTCTCTTGCAATAAATTGTTGAGGATATTACTTACAAAACAATATATAATGTTGCAATAAATCTTGAAAATTTGACAAATAAAAAAGAACAAAATTCTAATACAAAAGCGACAGTTAAAAAGGAAAAGAGGAAGTATATTTTTAGGTCATATCAAGAGTATGCAATTTTGCAAGCAATTAACAATAAATAATAATCATTAACAATACTATAGCAGAGTTCAGGTCTAACGGTGGATTCTTAAGCAAGGTTTCGGATTGGAGCTTTGTGAATATAAAAAATGTTGGAAGGTGAGACTCCACTAATGGTGGCCACCCAAGTTCTCCGGTGAAGATTACCATCGACAAAATAGATATAAAAAAATGGTACATGTTCAAAGAAGGCAAAGTTAAGAGCCTGAATATCATAGACTAACCTCAGTCCTTCCTGACATACAACCAAGAGTTTACTTCCAGGTTGTAACTGAGTCTTCACAGATTGTATGAAATCAGGATTTGGCTTTGTGAATGGTATCCCAAAGAACAACCCCGAAAAATTATTGTGCACACTCCTTAATATGATTGTACCTAGTGAAAGTAAATGCAATGAAGTATTAAAAAAAATTAATCACCATTTTAATCCTTGAAATTGTAGAAATCAGACAATTTCGTATTTAAATTCAACAAAATTTCAAAAATGGTCCCTGAAATCGAAAATACTTAATCACATTAGTCCATTTAAATTGGTCATTGAAAGATAAAAGTGATTAAAGATTTTCAATTCCAGATACTATTTAAAAACCAATTTGTATGATCTACAATTCTAGGACTAAATAATAAAATCTTAATGTGAGAAATTGAATACCCGGATCATTGTCTTTATTTTCAATAAAAAGAGGAACATGATAACATGTTTTAATGTGAGCTCGTTCAAACTGAGTTTTGTCCCGCACATCAAGAACATTATATCCATCTTCAGATACGAGTTCCTTAGCTTCTTCAGCTGTTACAAACTTCACTTCTGCTTTTATTCTAAAGTTTCTTTTCATTCCACATTGAGATACTTTCCTTGCATTGTGAGTTTTTAATACCAAACAACATCTCCCTAAGTTGCTGAAAACACAACCTTAATCACTTAAAATCATGTTCAGATATTAACAACATAACTTTTTAATTAAACTTCATAACCAATAAACATGTTGTTATAGAAAAAATTTAGAAAGTTAAGAGGAGATGATGAAGAGTTACCAGGAGGTGTAGAAAGTAGTAATCCCTGCCATTGTTAGAATGTGTGTTTGTCATTCTTATCTTTGTGTGAATTAGGCTTTCAAAGCTTAACACACTTTACCCAATACTTTCATTCAGTGGGCCATGAAATTTGGGATCAGCAATGGATTTATGCCACGTGGCAACTATTATTCGAGAGGATATATTAGCTCCCATATATAACCGCTTCATGGGTAAAAGTGTAAAATCATTAACCATGACGTGTACTTGTGTTGCTAGATGTTGCCGCTTGAAAGTGACAGGTAACTAGCTCAACTCTATGTACAACTAATGAAGAATTTCTAAGCCACAAAAAACCAAATGAAGTTTTTTTTTTTTTTAATTTTTTTTTAATAAAACCTTTATAAAAATATATATGCCTTAATACACCTCCCGAATATACACAAAAAATGTCAAATATAAAAAAATCACCAAAATGCGTGCAAGGTTTGAAGAAAATATTGACTTGAAGACTAGAAGTGATTCTTGAGGAATATCTGTCTTATTGGGAAAATAGTGAAAAACTCAGATAATGAGAACAAGACATAACTCAGTTATTGGATGAATAAATATAAAATTGGTTTTACATTAATTGAGAGAAGCCTATATATATAGAACCTTATAATAATATCCACGCACTGTATTCATTCATATTCGTAACTTATTTTTAGGAAACAATTATAAATAGTTTTTGATGTCACAATTTAATCACCGTTCTCATGATTTTCTATCACTTGAGAGGGGAAGGTGGATATGAGAGACTATATAATCTACATGCCAGCTTCATGTATAGTATTCATCCAAAGGAAGAATGTCAACTATTATTTAAGAAGGTTATGGAAGACTGGTACAAAATTAACGCATAATAATAGTACATTTATTGGAATTCAACCTCAGCAACAACTTACAAAAGAAAATATGGAATCATGTAATTCCAACTCATCAACAAACAACTGGCTCACCAAAGAGGGGTTTCACTCTCTCAAATCAACTTGAAATGTATTTGGTCACAAAGGTGCATCAATTAATAATTATGCATTGTTATTACTGGGTCTTTTCTTTGTAGTGTATGCAGAATACTCCTTTCCAGTATCATGTTTTATTGTCTGACCTCCAAAATCAAGGACTGCAGATGTGAATGCCAGCGCTGATCCGGCAGAAAGTGCATGTGGGATGCTCCTTCCTACAGTATAATCAAAAGCATGCAAAGCTTGTTAAAAAACAGTCAGATCCAACACAATACACTCCGTGCACCATATAGGGCTCCTTACAAAAATAACTGAAGAAAGTTGCAGCATGAGTGTATACAGAAACAAGATACACAATAAGAAGCATATTAGGTGAAAAGCATATTTGAATACACAAACTAAAGTAGGCCCATTTAACGGTGCACAAATGAGGTAAGTCTTTCACCATGCACAAGCTTGTTTCCACCATTGACTTCATAAGTTACACAATTGGATCAAATGAGATATGATAGGCCTTAAAAATCAACAAGCCTTCTAAGCTCTATGCTTTCTTAAACGACACAAGAATTGACACAATGATATGGAATTATGGATGACACGATTGATCCCCTCCTCCTATACATAGAAACAAGGACACAAACACAAGTAGATCAATTCTTGCCAGCCAAACATGTGAAATTAAGGTAATTATAGTATGGCTTCCCAGATAGATATCATCACAATTCAGCAGTTTGCAAGAAAGAGAAAGAAAACGAAGGAAAATATTCAGAGAATCTGAGAGAAGACCATTATTGCTGATTAACTGAATACAGTGTATATGATAGAATCTGGTGTTTCACAAAACTATTATGGAAATAACTCTGGGAGCTCGCTGCCAATTACAGAACACGGCATCAATGAATAGGGAACTAATAATTACAGAACTAAGAGAACAGTGAAAACAAATACCCTCTCCATGCTATATGGTACCCAGAGAACTCTCCTCCACTCCAATGGATTCCCCCAGCTCCCCACACTCTCTACCCTTTATAATAATGTTTCTTTGTGTCTCCCAGCCTCTCCATCACTAATCCCTTCACAACAGCAGTCCATTGTGTTACGGATCCAACTATTCTAACATGAGCAACTCACTTTAGAGATTAAAGTGGATAATCTCAATCAATCAAAGGTAGATACTGTAGGTACATCATAACCAATCATGAACTTGTTAGAATAGCAACCTTTGATTTTCTCACTTTACACTTAACTCACTTTAGAGGATCTAAATCCTTGTGTTACATTCGGCCACATCTTCCCTAACTGAATTTCTATTCCCATTTCTGTCCCTATCCCATTTCTTCTTTCTCATCTAGACAATTATTGGAAGTTTTTTAATCATGGGCGAATTATTACACCAGAAATATATTTTATAGTTAGGAATCCTAACTATCAAACTAGTTAACAGCTGTAACAGGCAAAAAACATAACAGACTCAGCATATGTCCGAAAACAGACTCCAGCAACCATCATACTCATATAAGTGTTACTTTAATAGACATTAATAGCACCGGTGGCCATTAAGCACAATGATGGTCATGTCAAAAGGAAGAACTAAACACATCATATAAATGTCCTAATTTTCAGAATGAACTGGATCAACTCATATGATGCTTCTCCACTACCATGCATGAATTATATCATGATAAATAACATATAAACACATATTGAAATTTGTTCACAGTAATCGACAAAAAATAAGTCGCTCTGCTCAACAACAGTGGGAATGTTTGAAAATCTATATATCAAAATAAACAAATTATTGGATAATTATATGGGGAGAGGGATACCTCTGTAACCAAGAATAGTTGCACCAGCAACAAATCCACCAACGGCACCATTTACAAGATCCCTCTTGTTCCTGTAGTTCTGCACCAACTGTTCCACACCTATGTAGACTCCTCCTATGGCAGCAAAGGTGGCACCATAGCTACCCATCATCTTTAAAGTTCTAATCAGCCCTGGAAGAGCAACACTTCTCTCAACACGAGGAACATCATACCAGGTGGCAACCACAGAACCCCAGAAAGTGCCAGCAACCAAACCAGTTGTTGCACCCTTAAATGTTTTCATGAGTGATGAATCCTCCTCCTCCAAGTACCTACGTTCTGCCGGATCCATTATTATCTCTGCACACAAACAAAAATCCCAAACGGAATGAAAAGGTTAAATGTTTGGTCAATGAACAATTATCAAACACTATTACTAATTACTCGTGTAAGAAGAAAGGTTAAATGTTTGGTTAAACATTTTTTATAGGAACAAATGTTAACTTCTACTATCATTCCAAATTGAAAACCCAAAATACAAATAACAGAGTTTAAACTTGTAAATATATCACAAAGCTTAAATAAAATAAAATAAAAATTGCACAAATTTGTCACTGTGGGTTTCCTTGAACACATTGACGTTATTTCATCTAGCTTTGGTATTTAATTGGAAAAAAAATCCATTGATAAAAAAGAATGCATAATACGATCATCTTTTTCTGAGAAGAGTATTGAGAATCGATTGATAATGGATCCAGAAAACAACATAAGCTCAATTGGAATTGGAAAAACATGGGAAACTGAAAACGGAGGATAGAAATAATAAGGAAGATAAAAAAAAGTTCAGATCGAAGAGTATCGTTAACAGGGAAATGAGAATGTGAACCCTAAAAAGATGGATAGAAAATGGACGAGGAATAAAGAGAGAATAGCGATGTTGAATGATGATGAAGAAAAGGAATAGGAGAAGATACCTGAGAGAAATTGAGAAGAGAAAAAAAGAGGTTGAGCTGAAGAAGAAGAAGAAGCTACTCCCCAAACTGTGAACTGCCTCTACACTTCGCACCGTTGCGCTTTGCCGATAGATACTACCAACTCTACTACGCGTCGCCCCAAACTTTTTCTTTTTTATCTTTTTACTCTCTCAAATTTTAATCCACTTTTTTAATCAGATAATGAGTTTAAATATCATATTTTAATATTTTTAGTATTTATCTCTCCATCCAATTTGAATTATTTCTCATCAAAATTGGATGTACCATTTCAAAAGAAAAGTATATTTAAAATTTAAATAATAAATTATTTACTTCAAAACATTATTTGATTTATCAATAAATGTAATTATTTACTATTTTCTTATCTATACATTTATTTACTTTTTAATCAATAATACTTTCATAAAATATCAATTAAATTATGTTACTTGGATTAAAACCATAATTTTGAAGTGGATTTAAAAATAAATTTATAAATTTGGTGGAAATTGTACATTTTTTCAAGAACTTCCAAACGAATCAAAATTTTATCATCATTAAACTGGATCTTGAAAAGACATATGATCGTCTTGAATGAAATTTTATTACGACATCTTTTAATCATTTTGGGATATATGATAATTTGAAAATCTTATATTTCAATGTATCTCTCTTTGTCTTAATTAGAATGGATCAACGACTAATAACATTGATGCTTCTAGAGGTCTCCTTCAAGGGGATCTATTATTGTCTTACTTCTTTGTTATGTGTATGGAAAAATTTAGTCTCTTATTAAGGATAACGTTGAAGTAGGAGATTGGTATAACACGTCAATTGTCTCCTGAAATAGTTTATTCCTTGAGTCAATAATTAGGTATAAAAGCCACAAATGATCTTATTATTTACCTTGGAGCACCAATGTTTCATCAACAAGCTACGAAGAATTATTTTTGCTTTATCTTAGATAAAATAAGAAATAAGCTTACAGGTCACAAGACATCAACTATTTATTTTGTAGGTAAAGTAACCTTAGCTCAGACTTCACTCTCCAATATTCCTTAATATAGTATTCAATCACACCAAATTCCTATGGTTTTCACTTTTCTGTGATAAAGCAGAAAAGATTTGTAGAGATTTCATTTGGGGAACAACTAAGAATCAACGTAGGGTGTATTTAGTCTCTTGGAAAAAAAATTATCTTCTTAAATATGAGGGAATGTTGCATTTCAAAAGTTTGAGGATGCTAAATAAGACCTACATGATGAAATTAGCTTGACATCTAATGGCCTATCTAAAAAAATTGTGGGTTAAGATTATGAGAGTCAAATATGCTTATGGTACTTTGTTGGAACATAAGTATGTTATTATGTGAATTTAAAAATTTGTTGAAGTCCCGTATTGAAAAAAAAAAAATTGTAAAGTCAAGTAGAAAAAAAACATGTTTTTTAAAATTCAAGTCTCACATTTTTTTGAAGTTCTACATTGGAAATCTCTCATATTTTGAGTAGTTTTCAACTCTATAAATATTAAAATCACAGGTTAGTTAGAAAACATATGTGAGTTTGTTTCCATCATTATATAATGAGCTTCAAACTATTATGAAAAATACACTAAAGTTGGATGCATTCCCCAACTTTCTCTTTTCTCCCTTTTATATTTTGTTTGCCTAGTTTTCGAGCCACTTCTCCCATTTCTTTCTGTCTCTTCGATTTTTGAGCGGTTGTTATATCGTAGTCCCTTCGATTTTTAGAGCGGTTGTTATGTTGTAGTCTTCGTTTTTTAGAGCGATTGTTATGCGGTAGTCTATTCGGTTTTTAGAGCAGTTGTTATGTCGTAGTTCATTTGTTTTTGTTATGCCGTAGTCCCTTTGTTTTTAGAGCAGTTTGGTACCGTAGTTCTATCGGTTTATAGAGCGGTTATTATGCCGTAGTTATGAGCATTCGTAGTATCATATTCCAAATGATTTTAATCTTAATATTGAGAGTGGTTTTAATCGTCATATTGATGGTGTAATTCTAGAAGGGTTTTATACGGTGCATTGGAACTCCGATACAGTAAATCTGAACTGTTTTATCTTGAGGACTCTGTGGTTGATAGTTTGCTTTGCACAATTTGGACAGTGCCGCAAAACGTGTTAAAGAGAACAACCTAATTCGTGACTCATCTCAGTAATATCTTGGTGACATAAATTGTGATTTTTAAATAGTTTTTGAAATTCAAAAATAACAAATATGCTTGAGGTACTTTGACTATTCATTATGTGAATTTCCGTTCTATCTCCTCCTCTACTTGGAAGGCTGTTGTAAATGTTTGGGAAGATGTCAAGGAAAATATCACTTGGGTAATTAAAATTGGTCATAATACAATATTTTTTAAGGACGCTACTATTAGAGGCTTTAATAACCTTCAATCACATTTATTCCACAAATAACCTTTGTCCCCGTTGTCGTGAATGCCCATAAACCATCATGCATATGTTAAGAGATTGTGATGATGTTAAGGATTTTTAAAATGATCTAATTAAACTATATCACACTGTAGTAAGTTTTTTAGCGTTGGTATGTATAATTGGTTAGATCGGAGTTTGTCTGCCAATGACATCACTCAAGTTCAATTTTATTGGAGTTCTTTCTTTAGTGTGGTTGTGTACGAGATTTGGAAGAATCACAATAGCCTATTGTTTTCTCGATCTTCCTTTTTAGAAAAAACTTTATTTATTTTTTTTCAAATTCCCAATCAACCTCAATCCATTGATAAAGTTATTCTTCAATAGAAACCGTAACAGTCCTCAACTAATAAGGAAGTATCTATTGCATGATACAAACTCCCCAATGTTGGTTTAAAGTAAATGTGGATGATTCCTTTAGGGATTCTTTTGGTAGATCTCCATGTGGCGGACTTGTTTATGATACACATGGTAAATTTGTCAAAGGTTTTTACAATATAATTGGTTCTTGTTATGTAGTGTGGACTAAACATTGGACTTTAAGGTTGGACATCAAGTTTGCACAACAACTCAATCTTACTTCATTAATTTTTGAATTAGACTACACAATTGTGTTTAATATAATATAGACAGGATCGTCCACAAATAAGCACATCTATTCTCTCTTCCATGAGATTATTTATACTTCTTCAATGTTCAAATTGGAGAACATCAATTACTTACGTCTTTAGGGAGGCCAATCGATATGTAGATCGATTGCTCAATCTTTTGAGTGGATTTTAGGTGATTTTTTATTTCTTGAATTAAGTATTATTAGTGTCAATGATGCAAGGGACATTTACCTCTTTATTAGGTAATTTGATTTTCTTTTCATTAAGAAAACATAATTTGAAGTGAATTTTTTTTTTTTATACAAAAGTTAAAGTGAGTGTTTTAGGTTAAAGAGTGGGAATAAAATGACCATACCATAGTTTTCTCACTTTGGAAGTCAAATTCCAATCCTAATCTCAATTTATATCTAGATATTTTAGACTTCTAAATTAATTATGAATCATTTAATATCATAATTCAGTTTATAGAGAAGTCAAATTTATTTATACAAAATGCTCATGGATTCGTTTTCGTTCCCCACCACAGTCGACACAAGTAAACTCCTGTAGTAGGTCTGAACAGATGAATATTTACAGGGAAAAAAAATGCCAGAACAGACATTAACTGCAAATTTCTAGTTCGTTAATGTCACCCAGTTGGCTTCTTCTATGTTATACACAAGATGTTGTACATCAGGCTGATAAATGGCTCGTTGTTGGCGAAGCTATAAAGCGTGTGTTGGCTGAACGGAAAGACTTTTCAAATAGATCAGGGGGTACTTCAGTACCATTTGCTACTCCACTCTTTGCGAAGTTGAACTTTTGGGAACAAGATGCAAGAGAGTTCACAACTTCAGACATTGGGGGACGGAGTTGTTTTGAAGGCTGTAGAAAGAAAAGACACAATAATCGAGTTTAACAATTTCTATGAGTTTGAATAATAACATTAGGTGTTACAAATACCTGTATACAGAGGGAGATGATATCAGCATAACGAGAAAGAGCCTTGGATGAAAATGTTGTTTTCATACTGGGATCCACTATCAGATTCAAACTCACGCTGTCACGAAGCCTCGGGGAAGCCCATTTCGTAAGATATTGCTCATCCCTTGGCCTGGCACTGTAATGTATTGAAAGAAAAAAGTACTCATCATTCAATGGAAGATATGAGAGAAATGACTCCACAAGATGGATGAAAAACATACCTGTCGAAAGGTTTCCTTCCTGTTAACAATTCCAGAAGCAATACTCCAAAGGCAAAAACATCTCTCCTTCTGCTGAATCCTATTTGGCCATGGTCAGGTGGAACGTAGCCTCTCTCTGCAACAGTAGTCTCAGAAGCCTGTCTCCAATAATAATCCAAACGGGAATATTTAAGAAGATCATTGTCAAGCTTCTGATTCAGTTTGCAACAGCTGGTTTATAACATTGAGATTTAATTGCTAATTTTTACCGCCTACCATTTTAGTTTCTAATAAATTTTTAAATTGAATTAATCTATAATTCTTTTAATTATAACAATAGACCCTTACTCTTATTTTACTTTAACTCTCACAACCTTAACTATTGTACCTAATAAAGTGCTACCCCCTTCATGAAAATATAGTTATTGAAGAACAAGGGAAATATAACCTTTATCTTCAAGCATTATCCCAGAACATTTCAATTGGTGTATTTTATGAAAAAGAATGAGAACTTAAACCCATCCAAAAGATAAAAGCAAGGTGAGAAGATACAGTAGTTATCTATAAATGAGTTTTTCTGGTAGAACCTTAGCAATGACTTACTGGAATTTTAACTTGATTGCTCTTCATCAGTGGTTTCAAAATAGCCAAGCTACAGTCACAAACACGAGGCATCAACTTTTCATCCAATAAAACATTGGCAGACTTCAAGTTACCATGGGCCACAGGAGGGCAGCACGCTGAGTGCAAATAGCTGAAATAATTTCCATGACTTTTTAGACTTAAGACAGCATTAACTACGATTCTACTTCCATATGAACAAGTCTAGAATTTGAGTGGCAGCATGGAACTTACTCCAGAGCCTGAGCAACACTTAGAGCAATCCGAAGACGGTGGACCCAAGATAATGGTTCACATGCTCCACTGTGAAGAGCATCATTTAGAGTTAAATTCCCAAAGTAATCATAAACAAGAAGATGTTCTCCATGCTCCAAACAGTAACCATTGAGTGGTATGATGTTGGGGTGCTTCAGTTTGGAAACCGTGCAAATGACATCCAAGAACTTTTCCTCTTCTCCATAAGACAGACCGGCCATGTTTATGATTTTCACAGCCGAAATCTTCAACAAAAAGAAAAATGTTACATAATTTGAAATCTGAACATGACAAAAAGAATTTTTCAGTGTTCGAAAAATAGCTTAAGATTGTACCTTGCCATCAGGAAATTCAGCTTTGTAAACAGGGCCAAGAGATCCTTCTCCCAGAAGGTTGCCTTCATTGAAGAAGTTAGTAGCCAACTGAAGCTCCACTATGGTATAGATTTTCGTCCTTCCAGTGGATTTTCCTCTTTTGGAAAAACTTCTTCTTATTGATTCCTCTACATCGTTATGCCGTAGGAAAGGAAATCGCATTGGACCCAAAAGAGATGCAACGTTAACAAGTGGGAGTAGTGGCCTGTCGTCTAGTTCGGCAGAAGAGACCTCTATCACCAAAGGGGCAAAAGGAGAGCATGATTAGCAATAGAGATGAGTTCATAGAATTACTAATGGCATCCTAACCCAGATAGGTAGCTACTAGCTACTTGATTATTACACACAATAAGTGAGTTTCCAATACAATATCAAATTCATATTATTTTTCTAGATTTTCTCAAGGTCCCCTTAGCAAAAATGACAAAACAAGATATAGATCACAGAGTGCCTCGCAATCAATATGCTTTTCTGTATGAATTACCTATGCTTGCACTGGTTGGATGAGAATGCAAAGAGCTATCATTGTTTTCTGAGTAATTCAAGTTCCGGCTTTGAGCAAGCAGTTTGTTCAAACGGATTGCAACAAGGAGTGCCACACCCGTAGCCATTAGTATTCCTCCACCAACCATAAAAGCAATTCCTCCTGGACCTAATTGTTTCTTCTTATGCTTGTGCTCACTTACTTTGGCAGGAGGATAGTTCTTGACGGCATTTGCATTAGTTGTGGGTGGGCGACTAATATTATGTTCAACTGATAAAGTTTCCAAAGGAGAAGTCCATGGTGGAGAGTTGTCCGCTCCGTGGAATTTATTCCCACCAATCCTATTTTAGGTTAGAGGGCATGATTACTATCTTATGTGTTCATTTTCATTTAATGCAATAAAATATGGTGATCAAACTCGTAATAGTTGTCACTAACCATAAATTTTTTATGAACTGAAAATGATGTGGAAGAAGGCCACTAAACAGATTATCTTGAATGTTCCTGGCAACACAGACAAGTAAGAAAATAGTAAAACTGTAAACATATAGCGGGAAAATGTCAAAGATAACCCTACAAATCTGTAAGTGGAAGTTCGGCCAGGTAGGTGACTGATCCAGTGAATCTGTTATTCTGCAAGAACCTGCAAATAAGTACCACTTTACAGATCAAACCAACATTGAGACGTAAGAAAGAAGAAATTAAGTACATGATGATACATAAATCAAGTTTAGAGAAAATCAGGCGTAAGAGAAAAGAAATTTACAATCTAGCAAGGTTTGTTAAGGAACCAAATGATCTTGGTAGATCTCCCGTGAAATTATTGTTTGAAAGGTCCCTGGAGAAGCCAAATCACCCTTTGTGAGGTTCCATTTAAGAACAAAACAATCAAAGCATCTGCATTTTGTTGATCTCATTTTCTCAAAAACCCAGTCAAAACCAATTTTCATTACACAGTCTAATCACAATCCTTTTAAATCCGGGGAAACTTACAAAATATTTTATATTTTTTTATAACAGATGCCTTCCTCAGGTGCTTCTGAATTATCATATGTCTTCAACAAAAGACATCAATAAAGAGGAGTAGCTATCTACGTTTTGGTTTTATTTATTTTTGAGTTGAATGATTTCCTTTAATATATTATATTCACGGTTTGCTCTCACAGATCCAGAAAATTCAAGGTTTCAAGTACCTACAATTTGGTAGTGGTTTAGTCACCTATTTATTTTACTTTAAATAAAATGTGGTACCAAAAGAAAAGACCCAAGAGAAAAAGCCATACATTTCTTTGAGATTATCTAAGCCAGTAAATACGTCACCAATGGGTCCAATTAAGAAATTGTGGCTTAAATTCCTGCAACACAAGATAAAAATTATGATTTCAGTCACTCTCAACCAGTATAATATATCATGCTCAAAAGAGACCAAAACATGTGAATTTTGTTTCTCAATTGATAAAGATATTATGGCATCATTAGATTAACATAGTCAAGTGAAAGAAAGGCATGTTACTATAATGCTCCCATGTATTATTATCATCTCTATCAAGCTAGGTCTATAATCACTATGAGCGTAACTAATTAACTAGCATTCTGGTCCTTAGCAATGTATGTAACTTTTTTATATAACCGAGTCCATTATTCATTCAAACTAACTTCATTTCACTCCTTTTACTATCTCTGATTAAGTATAACATGAAATGAGTTTAAATAACTTATAGACTGAATCATATATGTAATTTTAATCAAGGACTGAATTTCATTCAAAATTGTTACACTACATCTCCTTAGAACAAAATTGTTTGTGGGATATTTTTCCTCAAATAGCTGCAAGAATGCAAGCTTTCTGTCTGCAATCAAAATTCAATCCTGCGGCCAAGAAGATGAAAAGAACAGTTGCCTTACATATGTGTAACATTGGGAGGTAAACCGAATGGTATTTCGCCCACTATGTTATTAGAACTGACATCACTACAAAAACCAGAATACGGAAGTAAGTAAATAGCATATATTAAAATTCAAATGTCCTGACAAGAAGCTAATAATAATGCCATACAAAATTACAAACACTCACAGCTGCTTCAAATTTCGTAGATTATAGAGCCTGCATAGACTCCCAGTGAGGTTTAACCCTTGAACTTTTCTGTATTATGACAGAGAACAAAGCTAACAATAATCAACTTCATTATATAAAGGTCCATTTGGATTGACTTATAAGAGCTTATCTATTGACATTAGCACTTGTGAGAATGTTTGGAGAGCTTATGGGAACGACTTATGACACATGCATAAACTGTTTTCAGCTTATTGTCATAAATTCTCTTGAATAACTTATGAAAACATTTTCTAGTTTATATGAAAATAATTTTCTTCATTTTTTTCATCTTTTTGCTATAGAAATAACTTACATATAAGAACTTATATAATAAGCATTTATGTTATAAACCCTTAATTAAGTTGTTTATCCGAACAAAGCATAAATAGGAAATATGATCACTAAGGTTGGTACATTACAGGTGTATAACTGATGACGCAGAACAAGCAACACCTGTCCAAGATTCATCACAAGGATCACTACCATTCCATCCTTGGAGCTCCTTTGAGTAGTTCAAGGCCCTGTATAAATCCTGTAGAGCCGAGACTGTTTTTTATCCCAAAAATACCACAAGAAATATAGGGTTTAGTGAAAGAGCAGAAAACTAATCCATATCATCCACCCACCATCAAATTAAATGAATCATAATTCATAATTTCAGAATAACAACTCAAATTGGATAAAAATATATATAAATTTCAGTAATCAAGTTCCCTCAACCACAAGCTTGAAGCTATCATAATGCAAATCTAGTAATCTACATTACCAAACTACTGAAAGAAGAAAGAGTCACCAGTGATAACGAAAAAAAGAATCTACCCTATCGCAAAGTGAGTAAACTTTCCGAGTAATCAAACGTGTGATATTGTGATTTCAAATTTAAAAAAAAAAAAAAATTGTATTTCGAAGAATTTTTACCTTCGAGTGGACGAGTGAACGCGAAGCTCTGAGAAATCAAAATTGAGGAGAAGATAACGAGGTTGAGGTACACGTAAAGGAAGTTGCGAATCATTTTCCCGAGAATTGGAACAAAGCGTTAACAAAACTCTTTGCTGTTCTTTATCTGCAAAAATATACAGAAATAGCATCGTTGAATTTTCTTTGCATTTTCCTTCCTCGGTTTTGCTAGTTCAGAAACATACATAGCATTACAATGTGATGTTCTTGCTCAGAGAAGACTTTGAGAAAAGAAAGAGAAAATAGAATCAAGATTGCATGAAATCAATGAAACTGCAACGGTGAGAATGGTGTTTTTGGCGACCAGAGTTAGTTTCTGGTGAGGTGGGGTCCACGTAACTGAGTCCGTTATGTAGGAGGAAGAAGACGACTCGGCAGTTTCGTTAGTTTTGGCGCGAACTTATGGGCTTTCTTAGGGAGCCCATTTATTAAGGAAGGATTGAGTTGCTTTCTCACCAAAAAATAATTCTACTGAAATGAATTATTGATGATCCTATAGTATTTTTTAAAATTCATTTGGTTTAAAATTTAATACAAAATGATCAATTTATAAGTTAAAAAAAAGCAAGTATAGTTATTCTATTCAAGATTCCAATTACAAAGATTCCTTTCACCGTTCATCTGAAGCGTACAGTAACTTCTATTGGTGCACTTTGACTTGGAGTAAGACAAATAATCATATTCACGGAAAACAAATTTAATGTGAATTTAAAAAAGAATTGAAGATGATATTTATGAATACCAATTTAATTGAATTTTTTTTTCAACTTTTGTAAATTGATTTTATAAAAAAAATAAAAAAATTTATAATAAAATATGAGTAATTTTTATTCTAAAAATTATAGTTAAAAAAAATATATTTGTTTATATACAATTTGTTTTATTTTAAACATTCAATCGTTATAAAAATTTTTTTTATGTAAAATATAGAATGTATGTGTTTATTAGTGTATATATATATATATATTTATAAAAATTGATTTTATATATAACAGTTTTTTTTATCTTA
>JBBPBS010000753.1:5979579-6013839 GCA_037974835.1 Cicer judaicum | reverse complement strand
TGTTATTTTTTTTAAAGGCTTGTTAATTTAAATGAATTTGTTTATTTTTTATATAATTTTATTGGATTGTTTGTGAATAACTTTTAGTATTATTTTGGAATATGTGTTAATTATATTTTTATATATATTATAGTAATTTATGATTGCTATATTTTAATTATTAAAATATTATAATATATTTATATACAATGAATTAAAAAAAAAACAACTTACACTCAATATTAAATCTGTAATGAATTTTTTTTTATTGCTGGTTTTTTAATCATAAAGATATAGATAAAGAAATAGTAAAATAAAAAACAGAAGATGAATAAATTATAAATGTGTCACATCCTTAAAATATGTGATATAGTTTTCATAGACACACAAGACTATGACGTGTCAACGTAATAATTCGGAAATTTACTTTAGTATATTATATTCTTCAATAAATACTTATACATGTGGTAAATTAAAGTGAAAGTGGAAAAATATAATCGGAAAGAAATTGCTATTTTCTTAAAGAAACGAAATTGTGCCACAATGTATAGTTGTGATAGCTGTGAGAGTATACATTTCTACCGCATTGCACTAAAACTTCAATACATTTGGAAATAAATAAATAAAATCCAACACTAAAACAAACTTCATAAAATATGTTTGGAATTTAGCTGCAAACATGACTACATGAGTATGTTCACCCAAAGAAATTCCAGTTACTTTGGGTCCAAATTGTGCAACCATAAACTATACATATATGTAATGAACTCATTCAACAACAATGAGCATCATGATCCACACATAATTATAATAATTTCTCATCTTTATATACACATGACAGTGTATAGAAATTGATCATAGAGGGGAAGCAAAAGAAGAGATTTTAAGATGACTCATTACATTCAATGCAAACAGAAAATAAATTCCCACTGCAATTGCTATTGCGACATTCATTTGCAATGCCCACAATCACAATGACTACACGTATGTGTGGCCATATCCACGCCAAACAGCTTCCTGAAATTCAAAGTCATGATAATCTCAAATAACTAAGGAGAAATAACAAACTGCAAAGTGGTTGTCCTCCCACTCAGCAATTACTCAAAAAGTGACTCAAAGTTCCACAATTGAAGCAAGGCTATCCAACTTGCCTATCAGTTTAAACAAACCAAAACAAGCAATAGTGTCACTTGGCATAACAAGCATGTCCTAGTTCACTTCTCATTTTCCTGAGTTCCAATATTTGTGAAACATGTTATTACAAACCTGACACCAATTAAGTGCATTAAAGTGACCACTGAGAAGATTCATAAGCCCTTGAGTGTTCTAGATCCATATAATGCCTCCTTCCCTGCTGAGACAGATCAAGCTCACCAGAAAGTTGGCTATCGAGAGGCTGCGACATATGACCGAGACCAAGATCAGGAACAACCTCGTGCGAAATGTTTCCAGGATCAATGTCCTTGTAACAGAACGAATTGTTCGAAAGTTGACGGATGGCTACACCATGAGAAGATGTAGCAAGTTGTGTCATGGGTGTCTCATTGAAATTCAGCATGTTATTCAATCCGAGGCTTGGTTCTGTGTTTCTAGAACCCCATGTTTGATTTGACAGAAGAGAGAGAGCACAGCTTGAATCTGTGACTCCAGTGTAACTTTCCTCGGGAGGATGCCGAGTATCAGGGAAGCTTGTCCCGCTGACTGATCCTTGCAAGAAAAGGTTGTCAGATGGAGACTCTGAGTTGCCCGGCCAATGCCATCCAAGTGTCGGGGTTTGATTTCCGGGAAATAGCTTAGACGATCTAGGTGATGGAAGTGGATTTCTCATACTAAGTTTCGGGTGTGAATTAAATTCCATCAAGAAGCTGCTACCTCTACCACTGTTATCTGTCAATAAAAGTGTCATATATATGAACTTGTTTAATAAGCTAGGAATATTAGAAGATAAAAAATCACCAATGGGAAAAAAAATTAAAGTAGAGGGATTTGAAATTGATATTTTACTGATAGTTTCTAACCAAAAACAGACGAAGAAAGTCTGGCGAAACGCGAGGTTAAGAGAGAGCTTGGTGGAGGCTTTCTGCGACGCTCATTATGACCAGCTAGTCGCCTGCGGCAACTCCTTTTTCCTTGATCAAACTCAACAAGCTGATGAAATCTGGACAAGGCTATGAAAAATTATATTAGCTTTTCTGAAATATAATCATACAAATTTATGTTAAAGAGAGATGACTGCGTACAAGCACCCCTAAAAGCTAAAACTTGATAAATGCTAACACAACAGTCTATTGTTTACTAGCATCACATGGCATGCTGTTGTTACCGAAAATTCGATGCACTTTGGATACCGAAAATTCGATGCACTTTGGAGAATCTCTTACTTCTTATTAAATACAGATGCAAATGATTTATCAATCATCGACAAGATTTAAGAAAAGAGTAATATGTATAGACTAAAGACCAAAGTACAAAGGTATTTTTCAATAAGATGTAAGAAATCTGAGATCTTCTACAAATAGTATATCATCTGTAACTCTGAGAATTATATTCTTAAAATATCTCAATATCGTATCAATAAGCCTCGGAGACTAACAGATGTATTTTATAATGGCACATTCAGAACATATATTATTCGGGTTTTTCCAATTATTTACATTATCATGCACCTTAGCTATTACAGATCAGAGGTGCAATATTTCATTTGGAAACCTATTTCAACCTAGATGATCCATAAGCCCAAAAAAGACACAAATTACAGAAAAGTTCATGTAAGAAGCACATACACAATCTATCTGTTTAAACCCAGGTATATAGAATCTCATCTTAGTTATTACTATCAATCAGGATATGCCTTACCAATGACCACACAATAGCATGATGCAGCCACTCTCAAACTCCAGTTCCATAAGCAGATAAAACTATAATTGTAATAAATAACAATAACGTATGCCTTAAGAAACCTAGATTCATTTAGATCAACAAAGGAACTACTCTTGTAATACAAATGAAATACTTTCGCATGAAAAAACAACCTGACTTATAAAACTAAACCAAATACTTGGTTTGATGTCAACAGAGATCATGAACTGTTGTACATTATTCTTTATAGTTTGACATGCCTGATTTCTTAGTCCTGCTTCAATTCATTCTTATTTCTATAGCTTTTTCATTTCTGTTACAAGTGCTCCATGATACCATGAATAATAAAGGAAACGAAAAGGAACAAAAACCCAACACACAGACCATTTTTATATAGTGCATAATCCCTCACCATCCTAAACCAGACCATAAACACCACACATGAGAAAAATAAAACCATTATAATTGCATATAGAACCTCTTTGGATAACTCCATGTCAAAAGTTGTTTCTAGAAGTTCTCTTAACCGATCTCACAAGTGTTTATCACAGTAAATAAGCTTAAACGAATTAAAATTGGGACCATCCCCAAAACACTATTTCAATAACAAAAAAAAAAAAGTAAATAAAAAAAAAATAAAATAAAATCCGCTGAAAAGGAAAACACTATTCACTATTCAGATAAGCACTTTAAAGCCAAGACAGGGAAAAGTAAAGTAAACCCCAAACCCAAACACAATAGAACCCAACGCAAACTAGGACAAAAGCAAAAGCACAATTTAAAAAATTCCAAAACAACACAAACAAGCAAAGCATATTATTATTAATATTAATAATAAAATAAATACCTAACTGAACCGACCAAACAGGATAACATAACATATATCACAGCTACAATACAGAAACCTAACTAAAACACACAGAAGAAAATAATAAATAAAAAATACCAAAAATGAAAGAATGAAAATGACATTAGCGTCCCTACCATATCCATTAGAAAAAAAAAAAAGAAAAAAGAAATAGAAGTTAGGTTAGAAAGGTAAGTAAGTAAAGACCTGCTACACTGTTGACAAAACCTTTGTTGAAGAGCAGCAACAGTGACAGTAGGGGATTTAGAGTGCATGGCACATACTTTGTGTCTAGAATAGTAAGGTTTAGCATCACTCAGATCTACTTTACATCCTTCAACTTGACACCTAGGTGATTGAGATTGTTGAACAGAACTACCTCTTCCTCCTTTCTTTGAAGAAGTAGCAATGGAGGGAGGAGGAGGAGGAATAGCTGCAACATCTTCAAAATAGATAGTTTGGCCGAATTTCAAACCATTGAGAGATGAGTCTTCTGAAGAAGAGTTGCTTGAACCCATAGGATAGGAGAAGTGTGAGAAGGAAGGGAGGGAGGGGTCTAGGGGGATGATGTTGTTGATGTATAAAGAAGATTAAAGATGAGAGAGTGGAAAGGTAAAGTGGAAGAGAAAAGAGAAGGAGAGAGTTGACGCTGGGCCATGTTGGCAGATGAGAGAGCAGTGTGTGGTGTGTGTGATGTGTTACTGTTGTAAATTGTAATGCATTGCAATTTGCAAGTATGTGTGAGTCTACCCTTTTTTGTTTTTTTGTTTTTTAAGATACCTTTCATTTGTCGTTTACTTATATTAGATGCTAATGCTACTACCCTACTCTCCCATTATTAACCATTAAAGCCCCTAACAAGTTTAACCGTTCTCTTTCTGCCAACTTTTCTGTCTCTCTCCCACAACTAAGGATCTCCTTTACCTCTTGCCCAAAATTAATACACACACAAATTCAAACTAACAAAATTATAATTACAATAATATACTAACAAAATTACAACTGAAAAATAATCCTATCTAAATATTATTATAAGATATAAACTCATTTCGTATTTTCTGTGGCATCCGGGTCTATACATTTTCTAACACAAAAATTTAAATTATATTTTAACATCAAAATATAAAAAAAATTGAATACGAATTTAAAATGTTTTGTGATTGATGAGAATTATAATAAAAAAATTAAAGTTATATATATATATATATATATATATATATATATATTTTTTTTTTTGTCTCTCTCTTTCTTCACAATTCTATCCAATTCTTCCAAATGCATCACTAGTATAATATAGGAGACTTACAAATAGTTAAATCTAGATAAACCATTCTTAAAGAATAAAAAATAGAAGGTTTATATTGAAAATAACAAATTTCACACTTTTAAAGAGTATAATATTTAGGTTATTTTCTTTTTTTCTTTGTTAGAGATAAATGGTTTAGGACTATTTTTTTATCTAAAATTATCTCTTCAAATTATGTTTTTTTTTATAATTAATTTATCTAAATAAGTGGATTCTAGACAAATTTAGTTTTCTTTTATGATTTGGTTGTTTAGTACAATATTTTAGATTTTTCCATCTTAGTTTGCTGTTTTTTTATTTTTATTTTATTTTATAGTATTAATATAATATTCGTTTGATTCAAATTAATAAATATATTTTGATCATTACAAATTTTAATTAATGATCTTAGTATTGTCAACTATAGATATATGGAGACACGTGTGTTATAAATACTTGAATTTAAATTTTATAATATTTGTAAATATGTTGTCGTTTTGCGCTATTAATTTAGGTGTTGTGAATCGTTTACAAACTCATTCTTTTTCTGGTAATAACAAATTTGAATGTGTAGTACATTGATGCATTCTACGATTTAAATTAATAAATATAATTTATTTTTATAAAAAAAATAGAGTATAAAACATAACTTCTAATACCATTTTATTTAAATATTTATATTTTTTTTCTTAACTAACACCCTTAAATCACTTGTTTGCGTTTTTGTAGTTAAAAAAAATCATATGTACCCATTTTTCTAGTTGTTAAGGTTGTTCTAGAGAATTTAAGTCTCTTACACACAGTAATGGAATCTCCATAAGTTTGGAGGATTTATAGCATTCAAATTCAAATTAGTTGAGATATACTAAATAGGAAATATTAGTTAAAAAAATAATCAATATTATAAAATGATATGTAATTTAAAAATAATTCGATGAGTTGAGATAATATCAATTAAAAAAAATAATTAATATTATAAAATAATATATAATTGAAGATATAAAGGAGGATAAACGACACAGTTATTATGAGATAAAAAAGTAAAACTTAAACTAAACTGTTATATATGTTATTTAACTTAATTTAAAGTTGCAACTAGATTGTTTATTTATTCTAAAAAAACACTTATGTTACAACTTTGTCTACATAATCGTTGAACTATATACTATAGAGAATATTCCATTAATCAACACAACAATTAAATCCTTATTGACAATAACGCATCACAATCTTAAGATAAAAAATAAGAAAAAATACATCATATTAATTTTGATAAATTAAATATTTATAAAAATAATTATAATCAGAGATGTCAACAAGAATGGTTGGATGCAGGGAGTATTCTATTACTCCTTATCTCCACCATAAAAAATGCTATTCACCTCATCCTCATTCTTCAATTTGGGGGAGCTTTTTAACCCCATCCTTGTCCCCCACAAATCCCCATAGCCCCGCGGAGACTCATCAACATAAAATCAAGATTCTTAAATGACATATTTATACGCACCTATATATATATATATATATATATATATATATATAATATTTAGGTAAATTATTCAAGGACGTGGTCCATGCATGGTGGGTGTATGATCCCCTTCCTCAGACCCACACTATATTCAACGGGACTTTCTCCCTTATCCCTATCCCCGCAAGAATTTTTCTTTTTTTTGTTCATGAGGCTTCAAATGAGATAGTCCTCAGGGGAATCTTCACTTACAGACGTAAATTGATATTTCTTATTATAATATATTTTAGCGGTTTTCTTCATGAGTAATTTATCTATTCAAATGATCATGTAACAATTTTGTAACAAACTTTGAAGTATTAATTTAGCAAAATAAATAAAAACTGTTCGAAAATTTAATTTAATAAAAGGGCCTATGATGTATTTTTTTTATAATAAAACTTAATAGATTTGATTTTGTATATCTTTTTAGAAATTTCAATGATGAAATCCTCAATAGCTCTATTATGTATGCGAAGAGAAGTGTTCTTATGAAAAACTCTTACATGCAACTCCTTATTGTGCCATTGCTACAAGCCCACAACACATGACAAGCAGTGGCCCAAATCGCTGGACAATCAACCATGGATGAGATATCAAAGCCCAAACCCATATTAGCATCAGGTTGTACCATATTAGACCAAATAGAAAAGGCAAAGAGGCAATCTCGTAACACATGAATAATAGTCTACCACACACATACTGACACTAATACATTGACATTAATAATAATTTTAAAAAAGCTTCAGATTCAGTGTTTACAGTAATGACTACCTATGTTTCCTTTGATCAACAATAGGCCTTCCCTGCTGACTTAGCCCCATAAAATGTCTTATCTTTTTCTAGGACTATTAAGATGTAACAACTGCTTCCAATCGAGATTACCATCCATATACTCAAAAGTTGTACAACAACCGGTAAGTTGATGAAATTAAAAATAGCCTGCATTACTGAATCACTTATAAATTTTAATTTTATTATTATAACAAAATAATAAACATGTGACTGTTTACACACTTTTTTTTTCCGTCAAAACAATATTACTTACTTTCCTATCATTAAAAAAATACTTAACCCAAATTATTATAATGTAAACAAACATGTACAACGACAGGAAATACCTCTAGTCTAATCTAATTAATATATATATTTTGTCGGATCAAGATTGTATGTTCCAAGTTTCAAACTCATTATTTTAAATTTTAGAAAGAGAAAAAAATAAAACCAACTTTAAAACATGACCTCTCTTGTTTTGATCACATGACCGAATCCAAATCATTGTCATACTAAGGGTCTTCTTTTTTTCATCTTCATCCTTCTCTGTCTCTAGTCTCTAATATGAATGCATGTTGCTAAACATAACCTGAATGATTAAAATAACACTAAAGCATATCCAAATATAAATGGCCAAAACGTCATAAGACAGCATTTATGTTGCAAGTTGTACAGTGATATCTAGATGGATGGTTTATGTTGCAAATCTTGAATGCTAGTGTGAGGCCTATGAAGGAAAGTTGTTAGCAATTATGAGGAGTTAGAGAGTTGTCTCTATAGCTGTGCATCCAAGGTAGCATGCTTTTATTAGCTCTAATTTATGCCATATAATGTGCTGACTAATTTGACCAACTTAATGAACATTCAAGCACCTCATGAATGGTTTCTATCATTCAGGTTGTATTTGAAAATAATAACTAATTTAACTATTTACTCCTAAGAAAATTAATCACTCAAGTGAAGGCTTAATTTTAGAAACATGTAATTAGTATGAATCTTAATTGGAATTGAACCATTCATTTTCACAAATGTGCCATTAGACACACTTAATGAGAGCAAGAGGAAATCAACTTATACAAACTCATGATAAAAGAATATCTACAAAATTTTCAAAAGTTTTTTATGTGATAGTATCTCTATAGAAGACTATAGAAGCATAGTCTACTATGAATCCTCAAAACTACAATAAGCCTTTTTTTTTTGTTGGAAAAAGCATATGAAAGTTACAATAATAATAAGAAGCAACCATAACAAGCCTTATCTAATCAAACAAACCCTGACTTGTGATAGAAAAGTTCCAGCAATTCCAAGTGCATCATGAAACTATCTGCACAAACAAAGCCTTGCTCACTTGCAATCTACACCGGCTTCAGCAGCACGTCGAGGTTTGCTTTTACGCCTGCTTCCATTTTGTCGGAATCCGGTGGACTTCACCGAATCAGCAGGGCTAGACTTTGCTCGGACGCCATTGTCCTCTTTCATCGGTTCTATCTTTTCTTTAACCTGTGAAGAAGACCTCTTCCTTTTCCTTTTATTCACAGTGATGACTTGAGTTTTCAAATCATTGCTGGAAACATTACCATTTACATTCTTCTCATCTTTCTCTATCTTTTCAGCTACTTCAATTTCTTCGTTTTCATCCGACAACGGCTTTAACGGTCTTCCTCTTTTTCTGTGAGCCGGGAGTTTATCCTCTTCATCACTTACAAGATCCTCTACAATATTAGCTGATTGCTTCTTCCCTTTTCCCCGGCCTCTTCCCATAGTCGAAAAACCTTGTTGAAAGAAAGTACTAAATAGTATATCTACAAGAAATCTGCACAGACAAAACAGTTATACTTGAAAGTCCAATCAAAGATAAAAAAACTTGATGACAATGAAATTTGTCAAACTTAAACCATGATGTTTAAAAGATGGTAGTTAAAACTGCACATCGATTTTGTGAGATGCTACTTGCCAACCACTTTTCCACACTTCCTCATAGATGCAACAACTATAATTTGCAACAATTATTAACAGAAGATCAAGTATGCAATTATAATGTCTCTTAAGTTTTTTACAATGTTAGGATCAAATTATGAGCCCATCAGTTAAAATTCTGATTAGGGCCAAAAGCAAGGACTTCAAGATATTTTTACACATGCTAAGTTTTTCAAAAAGACCTAAACATCATTCACAAAAATAATTCAGTTGTCAATAATCAGAAACAGCAGGCACAAGCACTGTAATTGCATCCTACACTACTGCTGAAATTCTGAACAACCAATCAAAGGATCAAGTTATCTCCATTCTCAGACAGTAATTTTTACAAAATACATAAAGCAGTGAAAATAACATTTCAAATCATTCTTCATATCAACAAAAAACAAAAAAAATCATATCTCGGATCAACTAATCCTAAACAAAACAAATGAAGCCCTTTTCAATTTCTTGGCAATCTTTTAGAGAAACCCAAAATGCAAAACTACTCAATTTCATAGCAAAAAAACCAAAAAAAGTCACATAAACACACATATTATGATGTTTTTTCAAAGTACAAGTTCGATCTCGTAGTAGGCTATTGTAAGAAGAAAAAAAATCTAAACTAGTTACTTATTTCATTATAAGAAACAAAACGGATTATGATAAGCATCAGATACACACACACACAAAAAAGCAATAACATTGAAAATATAATTGAAACTGAGGAAGCAAGAGATGCAGAAGAGAAATGAAACAGACCTTGTATGTTAAATCAACTGTATACATCTCAAAGAAAACCCATTTTAGAAAATCAGATTAAAAGTGAATAAATCCAAATGAAAGTTGTGATTTATTTTTCAGTAAGGGATGGCAAAAGAGGAGAAAGAGTGATGAAAATATTGATCTGATGATAGAGAGAAAGTGAAAAAAGGGATTTAGAATTAGAAGGTTAAAAATTGAGAGTGAAAAATGGAGAAGTAGGTTAGAGTTAGAGTTAGAGAAAGCAGTAACCAAAGAAAGAGCTGCATTGAAGCGGAAGTAAGATGAAAAGAAAGAAACATACAAAATGGAAGATAGCTGGAGGAGTTATTCTTATACACACACATCACTACTTGTGTGTCTCAAAGATTAATTTCTATTACTATAAAACTTTTTTTTACTAACATTTAATCCATTCATCTTAAGTTCATTTTTTTTTTGTAGGTGAACTATTTTTTATAGGTAAATCATTTTAAATTTTAATTCAAAATAATTAAATACAAAAAATGACATCATATTAAAAATGATTGGATATTAGATATTATATCTAACAAACTTCTAGAGTATATGAATATTCATATTTTTTATATTTGTTTTTGAAATATTTTTACAAATGTCTAAGGTGCATACATATTAGATTAGATATATGTATTTGGTGTTTGTAAAAAAAATTGTTTTTTGTTTTTATAATCTTTGTAATATTATTTTTATTTTTAGTCACGGTAAATATATTTTATTTTGTTTTCGGCTCCTGTTAATTTATTTTAGTTTCAATAAAATTTATTTATATTAAAATGGTTTCTCTAATATCAAAGTAATATTTACTTTTTTTTCTTATTCCTATTAAATGGAATAAAATAACTTTTTTTATATATTATATAAATTAATTTTTTCAATATAAGCAAATTCGCAATATTTTATTCGTATTGAAAGAAAAATGTAGTATATTTTCAAGAATAAAAAACAAAAATAAATTTTTAAGAAAATTAAAAGTAAAAAATTATATGTTTACAAATACTAAATACATATATTTTTTACAATATTTAAACTTATAAATTATATGTTTCCGATATACTTATATTTCATAAATAAAGTATAATTGTAAATAATTTGGATATTCATAGACATGTAATTTGGTATTACACATCTGTTTATATATATTTTTTGACCGAGAACATCTGTTTAAATTTGAAATATCATATTACAGGGTATTAGCACTTTGAAATGTTGTTAACATTTTCCTTCACATATCTTTTAAATCATATTGACATTAATCATAAGTATATTCACACAAACACAATCACACACTCATATTTAGATAACAGCAAATTTATTACACTACAATTAATAAATAAAAAGCATAGCTTTTAAAAAAAAAATATTTTTTAACAAAGTTAAAACTCGTTACTGACGGGTGATAATGATATTAAAACAAAGTATCACGATTTTAACAAAATATATAAAAAAAAACTATACAATATTAAATAAAATAAATAAAATATATTACATGCTACTTAACCTCCACTCAACACTAAAATACAAAATGATAAACACAGCTGAACTATTGGACCCGCCATAAAGGCTAAAACCATTGTCCGGTTGTAAATTTGTAATGATGTGATTTTAAGGAATTCCATGTTGAAGAGACCAATATTTATTTAATCATATAATCAAAGGCTTATTATTCATTCATATTAGACTATATATGTTTGCTTAAGAAAAGTTTACGGATTTGAAATTATGAATTCTATGGGCTATTGAAGCGAGCCACCTAATCTACATCTAAAATTCTAAAGTTAGGATATGAATGGTAGTTAGTTAAATTAAATTCGATTGCTTTAAAGTTTGCATTTGAATACTTTTTTGCCCCCAACAAGAAAAGCAGAAATTCCAACTAATCTTGTGGAGGAATCATAGGTCAGTAGTAATAATAGCTCAATGCCACGGATTTTCTTAATTTTTGTTTTTATTTAATAAAAGTTTATGTCAGATAAATGGCTTGGTTAAATTATTGTCATCAAAATATACTAGATATGATCAATTACTTGATTTTGAAAGTTTGTTCGAATAGTTTCAGCTGGCTCCAGTATAGATACTGTTATGTGAGGGATGAGGTTGGAAAATAAACACCAATGTTCTAAGTCACATACATTTGGAAGTGTAACAATAATAGTGGATATATGATTCATCACCAGTAGAGAGAAGATTGAACATTCAGCTAGATGCAATAAATATGGAGTTTTCTGCAACATTTTGTTTTCTAAAACCTCTACTTGAAGTCTTATACCAATACAAATAAATAGGTTTTCTGTCGAACAGACATTTTTTCAATCAATAAATTGAATTAAATTTGAAATACAGATCGAAATATGATCATTAGATCTTTATCAATTGGCAAAATTTGGTGGGGAAAAATGAGCCATGTTAATGTTGATAGCCTATAACTCAATGAACTTGGTTATATAGTTTACAATTATTAAAAAAAATAATACAGTTTCTCACGAATATGGATCCCCTGACTTTGGATCAGAACCACTTGGATTGTAATCTCCAATGTCCCCGAGGCAAGTGAGCACATACATTCAGTGACGATGGTGTATCTATGCTGCTTGCTCATGCATGCTGCTATTCTTTAGTTGTCCCCATTGGTTTCATGTCAGCAATCGCAATGGTTTTGCAATTCTTGTTATTGCAAAAAAATTGTAATCAACTGTGTCTAATGCGGCTTCAATTGCAGTCACATTGCGGGAACAAAGACATAAAAACTTTGATATTATGGCCCAAATTGCGGTCGCTGACCTCTTTAAAACCTCTTTTTCATAATACCAATTTCAGTTCAATTGGTAAAGAAGCCAGCCAGATTAAACCATCATGAAGCATGCGAGACCTGACTATGATTCATTCGTCTTCAGATTGAATTTCTTTCTGCAAATCTTCCCAAACTTGAAGGCCAGACGGATGACGATTTACATACTGTTGTAAGAATATTTTATCTGTGCATGCAATTATGGTGCTCAAAGCAAGCCCTTGCTCTGCAGCTCCGTGTTCTATGAGCCAGTTATACATTGACAACCTAAGCTTAACTCTTAAAGGTGTATATGAAAGATAAGATGGGAAAGTCACTAAATCTGATACAGAATATCCTTTCTTAACAAGATACTCAATTTTCATCTTGACCCTATCTGTTTTCTGATTAAGAATCTGAGGCGAAACTCTAATCATTCTCAATACATCCTCACGCCTCAAACCAGCTTTAACAATAAAATCAAATCTCTTCTGAAGCTCAGCTCCCTTACCTCTGAAAACTTTCATCGCTGAATTCATTTGTTTTGTGTTTTCCACATATCCTAAGCTCGTCAAGAACTCCATCTTCCGCGCCATTGATATCTCTTCTTCCGCTTCCTTTGTGTTAGGCAAAGGCTGAACTTTTCTTCCAACAACCCAATTTTTCATTTCATGAGGATTATCCTGCACCATTTTACAGAGACGCCGCTTCCCAACATTCAAGCAACCGAGCAAACTCTTTGTTGTCTTGAGAGTAAAGGAACCTACAAATAATGTGTGAGACTGAAAAAACTTTCCAATCTCTGCAGCTTCCATCTCAATTTGTGTAAGCAACCGAAAGCACCGCCTCAAGTTGGCGAAAAACTCGACCACCCGAATCTGCGGAAACTCGAGAAACACGAGAGCAATTTGGTTCACAGACAATCCAAATTTGATCAAAAAGCCAATCATGGAGAGTGTACTACCACCCGATTCCTCGAAAATAACACAAGGATGACAACGGATAATCTCAGCCAACTGTTCCTCACTAAAATCAACATTTGAAAGCAAACACAAAAGCTGAAGCATGAAGCCCCAATTGCAAGAAACCTCATCCAAAAAATGCCACTTTATCCAACAACTGTCACCATCACCACATTTGGAAACAATACTCTTCAACTTCTCCACAACCTTAACAAACTCAACATTAACATCACCAACCAAAAGGCATGGACTAACAGTAACAGCATCCACTAAAATGGAAGATGCAATACCCAAGTTTTCATAAGCCGTAAGCTTCGAACTCAAAACCCCATTTTTAAAGCGAAAAACTTGAGGCGCTAGTTTGAAAAACTTCCACATTTTGGATCGAGGAACACCATAGTTACACAAAGTGTAATAATTTTCCATCAAAATGGTATCATCGTTAAGAAAAATCATGCCGCGGGGAAGAAAAGGTGCGTATTCAGAAGGCTTCAAACCCAAACTCTCGAAAAAGGGTTCGAATTCGTTGATAGGGTGGTAACGCAGGTAGCGAGAAATTGACCGCTTGGTGTTTAAGGGTGTCTCGTTTTTTAGGGTTTCCTGGACGAGATTTTGAAGGAAAAAGGGTGAGTTTTTGCACATGTTGTCTGCGTCTAAGAACTGCAAGCTTCTTGTGGAATGAAGATATTCTAGTAATGCGGATTGGGCTTCTTTGATGGTGGATTTCGAGGGAAGTTTTGGTTTTGTGGTGTGAAATCTAGGGTTTATTGAGGGTTTAAGGTTGACATCGAAAAATGTGAATGTTGTTAATCTGGGTTTTCTGAAGCCGATCATGGCGAATGAGAATAGAGAGAGAGAGAGAGGAGTTAATATACGGTGTCGTTTAAGTAATGAGAAACGGAGACACCCTCCACTCCACTGTATCCAACAGCTCAGGGAAGGGCTGTGTCTTTCATTTTTTGAGTGATGTGTTGTAATCACAAACCTAAGCGCAGACCGAACCTGAACCTGAACCTGAACCTAAACCTGTTCCAATTTCTAAACCTCTCAAAAAGTGCCACCACTTCCATTGGAGTACTACTTCTCAATGTCCGATATCATAAGTTTTCGCAGTCAAAATTGAAAATCAGTACGCGAATAAGGTCATTTCTCTATTTTATATTCACCCTGTTTATTTAAGATTTTTCTAAAATAATTTTTATAATATTTTTTCATAAAAGCTATTTAGAGAATTTTTTCATAAAAACTATTTTTCAAAGATACTTTATTTTTAAAAAAATAATTTTTATTATATTAAAATATTTAATAATAAATATTTCAGTTATTATACGACAAAATTACTTTTTTACTCAATAACAAGTGAGTTTAAAATAACTATTACTATTTTAAAGTAATTTATTATAAAAATTATTTTTCTAAAATCTTAAACAATTTTTTTTTTTTACTTTATAATTAAAAATATTTAATAGTTGAATTTAAGTGGTAAATAAACTTCAGTTAAAAATAAATTATTCAGGAGATTTTGAGTTTAAATTCTATTTAGAATAATATTTGACAATACTTTACATTTATTTTGGTTGAACTCCGAATTACTAAACCAATTTTTCTATAAAAATTAGAGTATTAAAACTAAATAATCATTCAATCTCAATCATACAACTACTAATTTTCCAACCGTGTGAATGTAAAATTCAAGTGTACTGTGTGTTTCCGTCGTAATAAATTAGTATTAATATAGGTATAATTATTTCTTTCATGAAATATAAAGATTATTAGTCTAGTTCATTTGATAAATTAATTGAGTTAAAAAAGTCTTTTGTTTAACTATGTTTTAAGTTGACAAGCAATAATAAGTCACCACACTAGAATTTCATACAATTACTTAAATTTAAAATACATTTTCATTCATTGTATGTTTGTGTTTTAAACTCAAATGTTTTAAAGTGGTGAGTTGAGAAATATGGAGCATAAGTAGAAGGAAAAAAAAAAAGACAAGTGAGGTATATATGTGGTTTCATTTAAGAATCTCAGTGGAGAATAAGATCCATTAGTTTATGGCACTTCCTTTCAATTAAATATTTATGGACCCCAATTGTGTGCCCTTGTCACCAACCAGCCATTGTGGCCTTTTAATATCTTGTCTTCTATAAAGTTTCAAAATCCCGCGGAGCAGGATGGTATATTTTACATATATTACATGGACTAAACCATGGGAATTGTAAACACCTCACCAGATAAAGGCTTACAATACATGCATTGAACAAACTGTGAACAAATAGTCACGAAAATTAAGGTAAATGACTTGATACTTAAGATTCCCAGTTAGAAATTATTGTTCCATCTAAAGTATATTCAGAAAAAATCTATTAAAATATTCTAGTCACAGGAGATTCGGACCTAGAATTACAAGTAATAAGAATGACAAAATTCTACAGATGGGATAGTACTGCAAAAATTGGAGCAGAGCATATCCACAAATAACCAATGATGATATGACAGGAACTAGAGCCTATTAAGAATTGAATATGACAGCAAATATAGAACTACCAATATCACAATGTCCAGTAAAATATATTCATTGCTTGGGATAGTAATAAGGGTAGCTGTTTGTTCCCAAAGGTTGAGTTTGCAGGAGCCCACGTTGGTCATTTTTCCCAGAAACCGGATTATAAGGACCCTGCCCTTGTGTTGGATAAGAAGAAGGTGCAGTGAGTAGACTTGGATAAGGAGCTGCAGCATACGGTGCAGCAGTTTGGGGGTATGTATAACCGACTGCGGTGTCAGAATTTGCGCGAATTTTTTCAGGTTGCATGTATCCTGGGGCTATAGGTAAGGCTGCCATTGGAATTACTCCTGCAGGAAAAGGCAATTGACCAGATTTACCCTTGTGGGAATCAGCATATTTTACTGTTATTAATCTCCCCTGCAATCAAACAAGAACAATATGTAATAACTGCAATTTTATACAGCATGAATCCTTAACCAATTTCTGGCTCTGATAAGAAATTCAGCTGAAAAGATCATAAACTCTCAAGTCTAAAGCAGTCAATTTACCATGCAAAAATTATCATGTAGTATGAATTACATGATATTTTTCAGTTTTCACCACAAGTGCATTCATTATACTTAAAAGAGACTCGAGCACCTAGCAGTATTTGCTCTATTCCTTATAAGAACGGTATTTGATAGACAATTTAATTACAATAGAGAAAGAACTTCCTCCAAATGAACCACATGAGTCGGCCTTTACTTTTTATGGATTGAAAATTTTAAAAAAATCAGCTCTACATGCAGAAAAGTAAAATCCAGTTATGCATAAACCGACAATTTTTTAATTGTATTTTCACTCAAAATAACTACTACGCCTGGTTCACCCAAAATGATCTTTCCATATTTCTTGTTGGAGTTCCAAGACATTTTTTGAGCATAAAAATAAGCATGTCCAACAATCACTGCTAAACTCAAACTTTGTATGAAATTTCAATCATGTTCTTACCCCAAGAGTCTTCTCTGGGTCATCTATGGCCTTCTTTGCAGCCTCTGCTGTCTTATACGTAACGAAGCCAAATCCACTACAGATAAAAATAGCAATAACAATACAGGTTACAAGAAAAATCAGGAAAAAAATTTACCAACAAAAATTAAAAACAAGAAATATTATATCCAAATTAAGTATGTCGCTATTTTTACCGTGATTCATTTGAATCCTTGTCATATGCAACCGAACCTTCCTCTATACTACCATGCTTCCCAAAATAGCTGAGAAGCAGTTCACTTGTGACTTCTGGTGATAAGCTTCCAATATAAAGCTTTCTCAGGGCAAGATCAGGAGCACTACTACTTGTTCCGCTTAGGCCCTCACAAGCTAGATTGCATACAGCCAATCTTCCCTGGAAAGAAAAATTCCTAAAATAAACAAAGGGAGCAGAGCAAAGATGGCTACAGACAGTCATACACATTATTGACTTAATTAAAATGCACTTACATACAACAAAACCACAATCTCAATGTATTAAGAAAATAAAAACTACAAATAACACAGCCGTGTTGGTCCAAAAAATTGCACTTTGCTCAAATGTTTTCTCATATTAAAAAATCATGTTAATATTAATGGCAAAACAGTAAAAGGTACGAAACTTAAAGGTGAAATGAATTCTGAATTCGGTATGTGAAAAAAACAAGGGCAGGCAAAGTACTACATCATAGATCCTAAGCGGGTAAAATGAACAAACCCTGATCACAGGACAGTTAACTGTAACCAATACACCCTCACCGAAACCACATCTGAGAAAATCTCTTTGATAAAATGCCATTGTTTGGGTAGTAGCGGCTAAATTGGTTATTCGAAACATATGCATGAGAGGTGTCATCCCTCAAGTCTAAGTCAGTAAAGATGATGTTTCCAAAGTGAAACATAAGAATCATGCATCAAATCATAACAAAATTAACTAAAGCTTACTTCAATTAACTTGCTAGGTGCACTCAATGCATTCTGAGCTGATTCCATATGTTTGTAAGTGATAAATCCATAGCCACGGGATTTTCCTGTAACTTTATCATAAATCACAGCTCCTTCCTCAATTTCTCCATGCTCTTGAAATGCCTGGACAAGAAATACAATATTAAGAAACAATCTACAAAGAAGGAAGATTTTTATTTTTTAGAATCTTGATTCTTAAGATCCGAGACAAGGTACTGGGTTGAAAATAGAGGAATATGGAAGTTGCCATTCCATAAATAAATCACATTGGGTGTATTCTAAGGGACATGAAACAACCACATGCATAATACCCTAAACACAATCATCAATACACTCACAGCTCGCAAAGTTTCTGAAGTGATATTCCACGCCAAACCACGAACAAAAAGCTTTCGATTGGCAGGATCTGCACTCGCAATACTTTTTATTTCTTCTGCAATTGAAGGATATTGGGACCCTCTTTATGCCACAACATGCAAACAAACACACATGCTCACAGTCAATCACACAGCATACAAGTGAGAGTAATACTTTTAAGGTCCTCTTTAAGTGAATACAAAGATGACAGATGCCCATCATATGTATGTGACCAAACGAGGATTCTATGTCCTGATCAAATGAAGACAAATGCGTGACTGACTCATCGTAACAAATTCAACATATTAAGCATTTATGATTTGATTTCCATATTTTATCTATTGGCAGTTGATGTCTTCTTGTTATAACAAAACTACATTTGCCAATTTAGGCACATATTGAAAATGGGAATCAAATCAACAATATTTAATCAGCTAGATAATCTTAACTCGTGTGTCCTGACCTTTAGGATCAAAATTTATGAAATGGAGGGAGTATATAAGAGAAAGGAGTGTGGTAAACTAAAGATTGTAAAAGAAATGTTAGAAGGGAGTAAAAGCGGTGGATCAAATAAATGTTGGACTACCAATTGACCAAAGAATATATTAAAAAGTACAGACTTCTTTATAAAAATAAAAAAAATAAAAATGTTCTGACCACCATACAACATCAACGCACAAAACATATTTAGCTTATCATTTAAAAATTATACAATTGCAATTTAAATGGCAACTATAATCATACAGATCCTTGTGAAACCTTTGTTAACCACTTTAACATCCTGGACCATTGAAAAACCAACTATTCTCATGTCATTGCCAGAGCAATCCCTTGGTAAGGTGGCGCGCTTGATCACCCCTCTCAGCAAAGTACAGTGGACCTGTTTCCCACTAGCACTATCATATGCCAACACTGTGCAGACTGCAGTACACAGCAGCAATCACAGAATCTGACACTCCATGTGCCTAAACAATTTTGCATCCTTCCTCATATACCAAAGCCGGTGCCAAGCTCACTGGACCCATGCGTCAAACACCAACATGCACTGGCTGTTCTCTGTAACCATCAGAAGCCATTTGCTGCGCCGCATTATCACTATTGTTTAGATTTCCTTCTAACTATTGATTAATGTCTTGTGTTTTCTTTCACTAAGCTTGTGATTATGTTGATTTTGATATAATAAGCTAAATATGTTTTGTGCAGTAATGTGGTACAGTCATCATAAGAATATTCATTTAAAAAAACAGTATAGCATTGACACTGACACACATTCAATTTCTTCCTTTTATTCCCCTCAAATTATTATGGGTGGCATCGTGTTAGTGTCACAAACGTGTTCATTGTCACTGTATAATTTAACAAATATAATTTGGTACTCTAAGTTCTATTAGGTCCACCACACGTGACACTGACCCAAATTTCATTTGCACTCATAAAAAAGGTGAGTTTGAGAATATTCCGAAACTCAAATGCACGGTAATTGCTTAACACTTTAGCTCAAACAAATTAAAAGAATATTCAACAATTTCAAACTAAGTTCACACTTAAAAGGTAGTTAAGTATTAATAAAGATGAAAAAGAAAATAAAGACGCACAGTTTAGCGAGAAGATCAACGAGCTGAGGTTTAGCAAGAGGTTCGATAAGAAGCCGAATATCTTCCTTAGAAACTAATTCACCATTTCCCGTTTCCTCTAGCTTTCTCTTCTTCACATCCTCCATTTTTTTTTATCCTACCTTCTTCTCTTCAAACATACACTATTCACCCAACCCAGTATGCCAGGTTTGTAATTGGGCTTTTCTTTCAAAAAATATTCTAATTGGGCTTTTCTTCCGGTTTTCTCACACAATATGAAGGCCCAAGTCATCGTTATTTTATTTTAATAATTACTCAGTGCATTCATACAGGTTGTGCGAGTTTGTATCTATTTCAATTTTTGAATGCAGTCATTCATTTATTAATATACTATTTAGAATTTAAAATTGCTACCAACACCCCCCATTTTTCTATTCACACCCCTCAAAATTTTAAAAATAAATAAATTGATCAAAATGCTCTTCCCTTTATTTCATCTTCTTCATAAAATTACTTCTTCATCTTCTTTATAACATTACTTCATAACATTACTTCTTCATAAATGCCCTTCCCCCATTGTTGATGAAGAAGACAACCTGCGTTGCTCTAAACCCAGAAACGTACGTGAACTCACTTCACGTACGTTCAAAAAATTTCAAAAATCCAGAAATGTACGTGAACTCAATTCACGTACGTAAAAAAAATTTGAAAAATTCAATCCTTACGTGAACTCAGTTCACGTAAGGATTGAATTTTTTTAAAAAAAATTACGTACGTGAATTGAGTTCACGTAAACGTGCGTGAATTGAGTTCATGTAAACGTTCACGTACCAAACTTTTTTTAAACCTGGTGAGTACGCAGTTTCAGTTCACGTAAACGTACGTGAATTAAAAATGCGTACAATATATGGATTTAGGTTTCAAACTCCATTAATTACGCAATCTGAGTTCACATATGTTTACGTGAATTCAGTTTGCGTAAAGTCTGAGTTTTTATTTTTTTTAAAACGTACGTGAACTCAGTTCACGTAACAACATAACGTACGTGAACTGACTTCACGTAAAATCCCCAGATTTACAAAAAAAATACGAACCAAAAATCAGAGCAACAAACATACCTTTTTATGTAGTTTTAACCACAATGTGATGATCAAACTGATGTGTTGTAGGTTATTAGTGAGTGACGTAACTTTTTAATGATTTTGAGTATGGGTTAGTGAGGCATGATGATTTTTGTATGTGAGTTAGTGAGGTGTGATGAAATTTGATAAAAATGAGTTATGAGATAATAAATGTGTAATATTGATGACAGGGACATTTTGGGTATTTTGATTTTTTTTAAATTTTGAGGGGTGTGAATAGCAAAATGGGGGGTGTTGGTAGCAATTTTGTTTAGAATTTAGAGGAAAATATAATATTTAATTTTATAAAAATAAAAATATTATTGAAAGTTTTTAATTTACTAGCTAAGTACGGTGAATTTGGATTTAAACCCTAAATTTTGTATGTTTCTCCTTCATTTATTTGTAATGTCTTATCGGTGCTTATATTATTTTTCACACCTTTTACTGTAGCTAGTAGCAAGCACTTGATTGAATACATGAATCTCCTTCTTAACAACATAGACATGATTACATTTTGAAATATAGCCATTACACTTACAGGCTTAATTGCTTGTCAAAAGTTAAACACAATTGTATGATGCTTCATCTTCTTCTTTTGCATTAATCTATGTGCTTCACCTTTGTTTCATAGCTCTAGATCATTTTAATCGCTAACATTTCTGATCAAGAATTTCCAGCATTCTGCGCAGTTGATGATCTTGGATCTTCTGGAAATTGTCACTTCCTTTTGTGTCAAGGATATTTTCTTTGGTTGATAGTAGTTCTATCTTTTCGTCGAATATCTAACATTAGTTTCAGCTTCTTTCTCTCTTGTTCAATTAGTGTTTGCAAATTTCTTTGCATCTAACGCCATAGACAAAATAATACAATATTAGTCACACTAGTTAATTAACTCATTTATTTTTGTATAATGTTTCCCATCGAAACAATATTGTGTAGTATTATTACCTTTAGTTGTTGGGAAATACTCTTTCGAATCTCTATTTGCAATTGTCTTGATTCCTCGATTTGCATTTGGCTGCTAGAAAATAGAAAAACAATGAAAAGAACCGACAAGTATTGTTAGTAAAACACTATGGTAGAACTCAATTACTGAATTTATGTTACATTTTCTGTTGAAGCTCTGTGACTCCATCTATTCTATGTCCTTCCTCAGATTTTTCTGAAAAACAAAGATAATTGTGTCACAATATACCTTTAATATTGGAGAATGAAGCTAAGTGTTTCAAAAATGTTACTGACAAATTTTCACTTATGTAATTCCCACCTTATGTAATCCCCTTATCAAATTTTCACTTATGTAATTCCCACCTTCCTTATTTCACTTTTATTGAGCATACCATTTTGCATTTTTTTTTAAAATTATAAAAATGAGAAATGATTATCAATTAAAGTAATTAAAAATCATTTTACAACTGTCATTAAAGAAATTTGAACTCCGTTTCTTAAACTACAAGGTCAACTTTTTACTTTCGAGAGAGTTGACACCTCATGAACTATATATGCAATGTTGTAATACAACAAACACTAGCAAAGTGGCAATGACAAAAGTAATTTACCTTGCAAAGGTTTATGAAAGCGTGTTGTAGACCTACATTTCTGCAAGGCAATCACATAAGAAAATACTAGAGCATCAAGTAGTAGCAAATGAAGCCACAACAACAACATTTACAAACCCTCATACATAACAAAATGTTCAATGGAAATAATTTTACCTGCAAATGACTTTTAATATGAGAAATGGATAGTAAATCTGAGTTCATCATATCTAGTATAGCCTTAGGCTTTGCCTCTGCAATTAACCAATGAATTAATTGAGTTAGGTAGCAAGAAGTTTCTTAACTTTGTGTAAGTGTAACTAATATTATTACTTATTTACTTAATTAAACTTACTTTCTGGACCACCAAGGTGATTAACAATCATCATGAATGGTTCATGCAGTTCTTTGGTCCATCTTACTCTTCTTTTAGATTTAGGAACTTTCCTAGTGCTAGAGTTGCTAGAAGTGACACAAGCAATTCCATAAAGTTGAGGACTCTGTTTTTCTGACTTTGTGCATGAGCCATGCCAAGACTAAATACATATCAACAAAACAATTAGGGAGTTTCTATATATCATCTTAGAACAAGTATCCAACCACTCAGTATGGTAAAGAAAGGGACATCAAGATTATACATATTGACTCAATTTCATTGTTATAAGATACACCAATAGAAAACATTTTAATTTTGTACTTGTCTTTAGAGGGTGGTAAAATGTAATTCAGATAAAAAAGTTGAGTTGAGATATTTGCTTTGAAGAGTTGAGGTAAAGAAAGTAAAAATTACCTTAGATCTCTGAAAGGAAATTTCAAGTGGCCTCTCATCTTTAGAAGCATCACTCCTCAGTAATTCATCATGTTTATGTGGAAAATGGTCATAAAATGTCATATTATTACCAGACTGAAAATTACTATACTCTTCTTCAGAACAATGACTGTCTGAACTATTAGACAACAAAGATTCATCAACAGAGTACAAAGAACTTGTGATCTGATCAGAATTGAAGTTATCTCCAGAGGTTTGACAAATCAACATTGGAGGATCTGTTATCTTTGGAAACTCAAAACATGACCAATCAGGAACTTCAATTTGATCTTCATCATAATATTCTTCAGTAGCTTGAAAGCTAACATGTGGTGTTTGAAGATTAGTAGTAGTGACAATGTTGTTGCAGGGTGATGATTTGATTGGCTCAAAATTCACCTGTTCTGATTCAACAACCTTAACTAGGTTGTTAATTCCCATATAAGATTCCCATTGAGTTCCAAACATTCTTGACCAATGTTGATACATTGTTCCCTTACCTTAAATTTTTGTAATGTTCATTTAATTACATGTCAAACTTATATATTTGAGGACAGAAAAAGCCAAAAGGACATTAATTAACAAAATGTATATTTATTTATTTATCTATACAAAACTTCAAATTGTTGTTATATATAATTTTATATGAGTGTGATGAGAAAAGAAAGAGAGAGAGTGATAAACAGTAAGGAAAAAGTTAGAGATGTATGTAGACATAATTGTGTGTTTGTACAAAGGGAATTTTTATGAATGTATAAGGACAACATTTTTGTTCAAGTACATTATGACTCATGAAACATATACTATAGTATTATTGCATTGTAGCTTCAGAGAGAAACTAACAGTCATTCACTCTTTAAGTTAATAGAAGAGAGGCATAAAATGTTAAATCTGTTGTGACTCAGCAGCAGTCAGCTTAGCAATATGCATTAGCACTTTGGATTCGACGAAAAGATTTTATGACATAGTGTAAATTAAATGTGAAATTATTACAAGAATAAGATCCTCATCAGCCCTCACCTTACTTATCACTTTCTTTCATTTCAAACAATATATTATACCTCTCATTAAAGAAAATTAGTTCTAATTTTTTTTTTCTTAAATATGAATTTTATTTCAAAAATTACTTAGATACAAATTTAATATTATTATTTTTAAATATATATATATATATATATTACTACTATCTTATATACATAATACTCCATAATACTTCTTTTATTTTACAATGAGTGACATTTAAAACTCTTGCATACATTTTAAAACATACAATAATTAAAAGAAGTAGAGAAGTTATTTTATAAAATTATTCATCTTAACTATTGATGAATATTTTACTATTATCAATATAAAATATAATAATGTTTTGAAAGTTTAAAATAATTATTATATTCAATTAAGGGTAGTATTGGAAAAAATTAATTATAGTTGCATTGAAAATTATGAGTGACATTCACTTTAAGTATTTTGTGTATGTTTATACTAAAAATAAGCATTTTGTTATCTAGTTATAAAGAGGAGATCTTCTAGGTTGAAATTTCAGCATGCTTCTTAGCCTAGTGGAGTCTTAGCTCACTTGTTTCTTTGATGTACCTCAAAATTCTTTTAACTGCCAAATAGTGAGATGTTCTAGGCTTTTTCATGTACCTACTAACCGGTTCAACACTGTGAGCTATGTTTGGCCGTGTGTTGCACAAATATCTCAATGCTTACTTCATATCCTGGTGGTTGCTTCACATACACTTTTTCCTCCAATGATCCATTGATGAATGTTGATTTCACATTCATCTGATGTATGGACCAGTCTTTGTAGCTAGCCATTGAGACTACCATCCTCACTGTTTCAATTCTAGCTACTAAGGCAAATACCTCATCATAGTCCACCCCAAATTTATGCAAAAATCCATTTGCTACAAGTCTGACCTTGTACCTGACAACTTGTCCATTAGGTTTCAATTTCAATTTATAGACCCATTTCACATCAATTGGTCTCTTGTTCACTGGTAGGTTCACCAGCTTCCATGTCTTGTTATTCTCTATGGCTTTGAGCTCCTCATTCATTGCTTACAAACCAATCTTTATGGTCAGTCATGTGATTTGAACAACCTATGTCAAGGTACCACTGCTTTGGGCAGTCATCATCTGATTTTGTTGTAGCCATTTACAACACCCCATCTGAGTCTGAATCCTCATATGTCATTTGAGCTTCATCATTCACTCTTTGAACCATCTTGGATCTGCATCCATTTGCAAAATTGATATGTCTGAAATACTTATGTCTCTATAGTTGTAACGATGTCGAAGTCAAAATCATTAGTTGAATCTATATTTAATGAAATAGATATATTATTGCACTAAAACGACAAACAATCTTAACGTCGCACTAAAATGATAAATTAAACTACAAAAAATATGAAGAAGAAAAAAATTAAATATGCGTAGATATCATGTATTTAAATAAATAAAATAAAAAAATAATTTAAAAGAGTAATCACATATTAAAATTTGATCCAAAAATACTCTCTTGAGTGAAAATGTATGAACCGGTCAAGGGAGATGAAAAGAGAATAGAGGACATAAGGCGGCTAGTTCATTTGTTAAAACTTTCTATTTGTTATGCTATAGCAATGGGGAATGTAATAGAAAAAATGTTTGAGTATATTGACTTTTATTTAATACATATTTTATTTATTTATTTGTAGATGAAATAGTTAAGAAATTTGCTCACACACAAAATTGTATTTAAATTCAAAACATAATATTCTATGGGAAGACCTAATATTGCTAGAAAAACTCAACGTTTATACATGCAAATACAAAGAAAATTAGCATCACCAAATTTATCTCGACAAATCCCAAGACCCGTTTTAGGAAATTTTCTAGCACAACTTGCATTGCAACTCATGAGAGCATAATCCTGTCACAGTATAAGTCATGTGGTCCATGTTGTGGAGACCTATCGAAAGTACAAGTCCATATGTCGTAGTTGGAACATGACAATCCTAAAATACGAAGTGTATTTCCAGCATAAGCCACACATTGTTTAGAGAACATTAATATTTACCCACAATTTTTGTGCAAGTACCTTCTACTACTGTTGTTAATTGCGCTATGCTCCCCCAAAATAAAATAAAAAGTTAGTTAGATTAGTAGTTTATTATTAAATAATTAATTGTTAAAAAACCATGGTAATGGTGTAGATCAGACTTACCTGTGAGGCTGTGACAACTAAAAACAATATAGCAAAGAAATATAGACATCTTAGGATTTGGTTTCCATTAAACAATATTAAAAACAATACTAAAACTTTTTTGTTAGGTTATTTATGTCATTTCAATGTTAAAGTGGTGTATTTATAAAGTTAAAACAACACAAGTACGTACGGTCAACACTTTCTACGACCTAAAACGGATTTTAAAATAATATTTTATATAAAAAATAGAAATCTTTCTAATGTTTATAATAATGTTTTATTAGTTTTATTTAAAATCCGCCTTTCTTTGTTTTTTAAATACTTATGTCAGTTAGTGTATTTGTTTATAATTATGGAGCTCTTTTTGAGACTTAATTATGTACATAAAGATATTAAATATATTTTAATTATGTACATAGAGATATTTTTTTAATGTTGATTATTTTGAATACTTTTCCATTTCTAGTACGTTAAAAAAATATTTTATTAATTATTTGATTATAATATTATAATACAAGTACAAGTGCAGAAATATAATGAAAATTAGGACGAAATATCCGTTACATGCATAAATTTTTTTAAAAAATATTCTTTTTATATATATATATATATATATTTAAAAAATAATAATAATAAATACATTTAGTATATAATTTGAAAATAGACTTGTATTTTAATTTATTTCATTCTCAATAATTCTTAAAATGTATCGTCCTAAGAGTTAATATTTTTGTTTATAATTAAGTGAGACACTCTTTAAAAAGTAAACTCTTGTCTCCGGGCTTTTAAAAGGAATCAAACAGATAAGGCCATTTTCAAATTTTCTTTAACCTGTCACGGTCACGGCTTTGTCATGCACGTCATTCTCATTTCCCTTTCATATTATATACACACACATTGAATTTCATTGGCTATCCTTTATTTATTTAGTTTAAAATGTTCCAAGACTAAAGTTTCTACTAGGTCATATATAATTTAAATTTGCAATTTGCAATCCCCATTCCGCCAATATTTCTGAGAGATCCCATCTTTTCAAATTTCGATTTATTTGAGATTGAGTCTCTTATTATCTTTCCTTTTGTAATTATATTATAATATTTTATTAATGACAATTTTTTTTAATCAATATTTAAAAATTACTAAAAAATTTAACGACGATTGAAAATATTCGTTATTAGATATTTTAATTAATTAATTAATTATATTAACTAATTAAATTACTTTTGGATGAAGATATTAATTAATAATTAACCAATTAACATATTTAACTGATTTTAAAAAATAACATTTTGTGAATCTCATCGTTATATGAATATCACGGTGATGGAATTATTATCGATTCAATATAAAATATATTTTTTTTTTTACTTTTTTGTTAAATTGATATTATTTAAGTCTAATCATCCAATAACATCTATGTCTAAAAAACGATATATGTAATTATTGAAATTTTTAATATTTTTTAAAACTAATAGATGATATACCGTAATCTATAGTAAAATTTCCTAACATCTAGCTATGGGCTAGAAAGATAGTGTACAAAATACAAATGATGGACATAATGGTCTGTATAAATTAACATCCTTAAACTCCTATTAAAACAAATGAGAGTACAGCACTATCCCTTCTTAGGACAAACACACCACCAATTTTGATCCAAGCCATTTACCTTCTAAACTTTAGTGTATTGGATAGGTCAACGTAACAAGTGATGCAGAACGTAGAGGGAGGTTGAGAGGAAGAATCTTGTCAAACTAATACATCCCAAACAAAACAAACTATAGAATTGTAATTTATTATTTGGCTATTTATATATGTTTTATTCGCTGTCTTAGATAACGGTTACACCCAATGGGGGTGTAAAAAGCGTGTAGATCCCAAATACATGTTTGTCTATTCTATATAGCTCCTAAAAAGAAAGGCCAAATAAGGACGGTCTTAAAGGCATGATAGAATTCAAACAAACACAAAGATTCCGGTCTATTCAACGAGTTTCATTTTGGCCTCGACCAATCAATGAAAATAAAATAAAATAAAATTAGGGAATGCATACTCTAATAGCATTAAATATACGCATAAAATTATGTAATTAAATCTAAGTGATTGCGTGTGTGAACAAAAAATTCAATTATATGTATATAATTTATTGCTTATATATATGTTGTAGTACACTATATATGTACTATATATTTAATTATATGTAAAATTACTTACTTTCACACAACATAGATTATCATCTCATACAATTTAAAGATATTTTTGAAATGATAACATTAAATATAAATAAATAGATTAACATTTGTTTATATTTAAATCTAATAAATAAAAATATATTTTTATTGGTAATTGACACTTAAAAGTATAATCTAATAGACCTATTACTAGATTATTTGACACAATGATTAATTAGCCTAAGAGAAAAATAATATCTATCGACAAAATATTAGTTTAGTGGCTATGATCAAAATTTTGATTTAATTATTTTTTATTACCTTATACAATTTTTATGTATATCGTCTCTGTATCTTTTTATATTTTTAATTATTAAATCTGATTGTATTATTTTTACTTTAACATAAAAGAAAAACTTGTTGTTTCTATAAAAAAAAAAAAAAAAAAAAAAACTAGTCCAATAAACCATTAAAGAGGGGAATACTGCGGAACACGTTTGGCTCGTTTGTTATCTTGACCTTTTAATTAAGGATAACACAAGTCAAACATAATTTTAGCAAAGTTCTTTAATGATAAATAAAATTAAATGGATAATCTATCATTTTGAATTTTGAAATTATAAGTGACTCTTACAAGAATATTGCAAGATACAAGAAATAGCACCACACTAATTTTAAAAAACGAACATATAAGCACAAGCGTGTGTGTCTGGACCCCATAAAAACAAATGCTAAACCAGCACACTGATACAAAAGCTCCCCATATGGAAATTTAATATATTCCCTCAGTAATGCTACCTGGTGTAGTTTACTATAGCACAACTGTACAATGCTTGTTGTTTCTATAGTATATTTTTATATGCAACAACACTAGAATATGTACTAATTCATTGAGTTTGTATTTGAAGGATCAGTACTTCTCTTCACATAACTGTCAAAATAAAAAGAAAAACTTCACTTCACAAAATTGCATGGTGTGATTTCTGTGTTGGTTACAAGAAGTAACCTTTAGAGAAACTATTGTTTTATTTAGTTTCTAGATTCTATACAGAGCTACCAAATTATGTGTTCACAGAGGTTTTGGAAGTGAATAAAGAATTTTCAGCCCCTTCACAAATAGAAACCTCAACATCTTCTAAGTGATTAATTTTTGTATCATCATTAGCTTTATTTGGAGTTTTGAAGAGGTTACTACATGTCTTCTGCTGCTGCTCAAACATTTTTTTCAGCTCTCTGCCTTGTTCCTCAATTCGCAATTGTAATGTTCTTTGAATCTGGATCAAGAAAGTATGTTAAATAATAATACGAAGTTCGGAAATGTTGTTATTAGAACCTAACTATAATAAATCATCCATTAATGTTAACTTATAATTTCCTCAATAATATACAAATTTGCAAGAGAAAATGATATAATATACCTCTAGTTGTTCATGAAGACGCCTTTGTGCATCTAATTGCAATTGAAGGGCCTCCTTTATTTGAAAGCCACTGCAAATCAATATGAAATTAACCTAGCAACACAGTGGAAGTACTACGATTATAAGAATATAACAGTAGTTTAGGTAAAAAAAATAACATTACGTTTTGACACCAATATGATCCACATCCTCTGTACGGACTCTTTTGTCAGATTTCCCTGAAATGGGACACTTTTTTGGTTCAGTATAGGGACTGAATCTAATAATATGACAAAAAATAACAATATTTTGGGACAATAATTTATGAATAATTGAAGTTAAACCACTAGTCAATCAAATCCTAAGTACATAATTTAACTGCATGTCTGTAACAAACATTGTGTTATAGAATACAATTGAGGGATATATTTGTCAATAAGTAGTTCAAACTTTTACACATAAGTGATACTCTAAAGTTCTATTAGCGTTGTACTGAAATTATCACTCATACTTAAATTTCAATAATCTCTCCCAAATATGAGTCACCTACTACATTAATAAACAAAATACATTATATTAAAATCCACTCTCCTACTCCCAACAAGTCAAACCAGACTTTGATACCACTTGTCGGAGACAATCTAATGATTTCAAACCAATAAGAGACTAGAACACTTAGACACCACACCCCCTTCCATCTTCAAGATTTTAGGTATATAGGTCATATCTATTATATATTTTTCTTTCAACTCATTATTAATACATAAATTTAACTAATGAATACAAATGAATCAATTATGCACTGCAACTTTCTATATTTGAAACCTGTTTAACCACATATATTATTAGCTATGAACAATTTGTATTAATTCATTTAAGTCTCATCAATTAATGAATAAAAAACAGAGGGAAAAAGAGAAACCTATATCCAATCCATAAACAGACACACTATAACAGAAAAACATGCTTATTATTTATGACATGAATACAAGTAACTTCATACATTAAAAAATATATATACTCTAATGAAAAAGAAAAATAATTATGGTCAATTATGCTAAAAAAAAAAAAAGAAAGAAAAATTACCTTGAGTTGACTCTGGCATGAACTTTGCAATTCTATATTTTTGCAAATGACTTTTTACATGGTATATGGTCAAACCATCAGAGTCCATCATCTTTAATACAGCTTTGGGTGTTGCCTCTATAATCAAGTAGCCAACAGAGGATTATCAGATGATAAACATTTTTTTCCTAATTGACAAATTTTGAAAGCTACTTACTTTCTGCACCCCCAAGGAGATTCACACACTTAACAAACTTCTCATGAAGATCCTTTGTCCATCTAATTCTTGTTTTACTTGAGACTACGTTCTCATTAGAAGAAGGGTTTCCAAGAGAAGTTGATAAACTTTCTGATGAAATTGTTTGAGACAATTTCTCATGATGAGAAGAGAAATTCAATTGCTCGACAGATAAATCATAAGATCCACAAGCATCCTACAAACAGATGAAATAATAAGACAATGATTAATCATGGAGACAAGACATAATCTATATATATGACAGAGATATTGATCCTCTCTGGTCCCTCCATCATCTCCAACAAACTTCGATCATTGGATTAGTTCCACGATCAAGTGTTGTTGGAGAGGTTACCGCAGAAGATTCATTTTGCAAAATACAATCTTTATATATGACATAGATCTTGATCCTCTCCAGTCCCTCTATCACCTTCAACAGCATCTTGATCGTTAAATTAAATGACGATCGAATACTGCTGGACAGGTAGAAGAGGTTGCAAAAGATTCATATATGACATAGGTCATGATCCATTCTGGTCCCTCCATCACCACCATCAGCACCTCAATGGTTAGATTAATTCAACGATCAAGAGCAGATGAAAAGGTTGAAGTGATACAGAAAATTTATTTTGCAAAATCACTTCACAAACATGATCTATCTATATGACACAAGTCCCAATTCTCTCCTGTCCCTCTATCACTCTAACAGCACTCGATTGTTGTGCTGCTAGAGAGGTAGATGAGACCGGAGAAGATTCATTTTTACAAAACCACTTACCATATAGCTTTGATTTCCTTTGTTACAAAATGATGAGCTACTGCCAACTGAGGCAAGACCACCAAGGAACAACTTTTGTTGTTCAATTGGAATGAACTTGCTCCCAGGAAAATTCTCACATGAAAATCTATTGGATTTTTCTTGGAAACTAAGGCATTGATTACCATTTAATTGAGACTTCACCAATGCTTGCAAAGTGTTTGACAATTCAAAGTTGGGATCATGTTGGTTTGATGAATCCAAGAAATGATTGTTTTCCCTTAGAGATTGATACAAAGGGAAATCCAAATCATTAATCTTATATAATTGAGAACTCAAAGATTGATTATCAAATTCTGCAAATCCCATATAGTTTTCTGTTGCATAAAAAGCTGAAGTTGGTGACTCAAAACGGCTCATAATAGTGCTTGTGTTGGATGACTTTGATTCTTCTTCTTCTCCAACTATGGATAGTTTTTGTTGTTGACTACATGTTCCTATATTCCAAACCTGACTCATATCAAAATATTTACACCAAATTTTGGACAAAGGTGATGAATTGTACTAATAGATGTTTGGAAAATAATTTATAAGGTAGCATAGAGAACTCTTTGGGAGCACCAAATGGAAGAAGAGGAAAGATGATTGAAATGGTGATAATAATAATGCTATTTCTTTTATAATAAAATTATAGGTAGGAACTATCTACAGCCGTTTAATTCATCTATGTCGAGAAATATTGACACACAAAATCAAGGTCAATTCTACCCTCTCAACTGAATTTTTTCTATATGCAAGAATTTAAAATTGAATCCGTGCCTTAACGTGTCTGAATCTCTTATTACTTGAATCATTTTATTATGGTTAATAATAATGTTATTATAAAAATTCTCTCTCATATTCTCATAGGGCTTCAGGAATAAGAATTGAATCTAACTGTCTAAATGGTAACATGCAAGGTCAATAGGTATTATTCTTGAATTAAAGATAAGAATGAACAATAATGAAATTGACATTAACAAAGTACAGGTACATAGAAACAAACAAAAAGTTTTGTCTATTGTTGTCATTATGTGAATTTGAACCAAGTGAAAAGGAATATGGAGAAAAAGAAAGGAAAACTTTAGATCCGTTTTGTTTTAGAATATATTTTTTATTTTACTTCTTTTTTATTTACTTTAAACTATAAAAACATGAACATCATCCTATTTTCTCTTTATTTTTCCGATTTATAAAAAAAAACATAAAAAAAATTTAAAATGAAAACAAAATAATTTATTTCAAAGGGAAGCTAGCGTATAACAACTAGACTTGATAGTGACACCAATTAAATTAAATAGGTTAAAAGAAGTCCTAGAGAGCACAACTAAAAGCTATGGTTTTTGTATTTTACAGCAATTAAGGCTGGGTCACAATCAAGAGAGGTTAAAAAGTATTTCCAGACTGTTACTTACTAAATATAGGTTATATTAATGTCTCCGTTCAAATTGTAAGAGATTTACAATTTTAATTATTTTTTTTAAATAAACTTGTGATCGTTAATTTAATTTCAATTAATATTTAGTTAATTTTTTATTTGGTCATTTTATGTTTAAAAATATCAACAATGTTACTTTGTTATATAAAAATTCAAAAAAATTCATTAAAATTTTTAAATAAAACTCATAAAATTAATTATATTTTTTAATATATTATAAATTTTCTTAAATTTGTAACTCAAATTTTTAAATAAAATCATATTTTTATTATTTATTTGATGTTGTTATAGATAACAATATGAGTTTATTTAAAGATTTAAGTTATGAATTTGATGAAATTGTATTATAATTAATTTTATGA
>JBBPBS010000753.1:5967043-5979271 GCA_037974835.1 Cicer judaicum | reverse complement strand
TTTTATCTATTTATAAGTTTACGTTATAAATATAAATATCTCTTAATATAAATTTAAACTTAAATGATAAATTCATTACTACATTATGGTATGGATAGTTTAGTTTCTTTTACTCAATCGAACTTTATTGATAGTTTTAAATTTTTTTATTATCTTAAATTGGGTATCATTGTTAAGAATATATGAGCATCAATTTTCTGGTAATTAAATATTAGACTTAACGCATAGTTAATTTTCATATTTCAAATGAAACAAAATTTTAATCTCTATTCTTAAAATTTGAAAATTTAGTCCTACTTTTTCATAGGTTCCATATTTTTTCTAAAAATTCTTTTAGTGGCACATTTTTATCGTATGTCATATTTATTATTGTAAAATTATATTTAATATTTTTTATAAATAAATATTAGTAATTAACTGATTTATATTATTTTATAAGATCAAATTCAGGATCTAACGTTATTGATTTAGACTCAAAATAATGAATTTCAACCAAATAGGTTTACATTTAGTTAATGAAACTTAAAAAAAATTGTTGCAATAGAGTTGCTAATCCACCGCATTTAGTCCAAATCATTAATATCAGTATATCACACCATCAAGTAATTCTTCATCCTATATAAAAATATCAAACATCATAAAAACAAGCCTCAATTAAATAGTAGAAAAAACATTGAAAATTATGAAACAAAATAATTGAAATATCCAATTTACAAATGGAGGAGCTCCAATTCTGTTTTAGATAATAGAGGACCAATTTACTAAAAAATAATATTTATTTATTAAAAAACAATAAAAATTACGTTGATTTAAAATAATATAATTTAAACTTGCTAAAATAAAAAAGGACAAAAACTCATAAAATTTAAATTAATAGTATATAAAGATAAAATGTCTATAAATATAACAAAATTGAAGTGTTACGATGTTCATGTATTTAAAGAAGTTGTAGCGTTTACAATGTCAAAGTCATTGATTGAACCTACTGAAATGTCAATCTAAACTAAATCAACATTGCAACATGAAAAAAAAAAACTAAAACAACACTACACTAAAACGACAAACATAATAAAACTTGCAAAACGAAAAAATTACAACAACAACAAAATTAAATATATGTAAAAATTACTCATTTATATTAAGGAGAAGAAAAAATAATTTGATGAGATAATTCCAAATAAAAAGTAATTGGATGCTTGATGTAAATTGTGACTTGTAATAGACCTGATATAACATATTAAGGAGAAGATTAAGTCAGTATACAAACAATCCAATTAAAGAACATTGACATTTTATTAATAAAGTATTAAAATATTTGAAAGAAACAATTAATTATAGTTTAATCTATAGTAGATATCCTATATACTTGGAAGGATATACAGATGTCAGTTGAATAAATCATGTTGAGGATCAAGCTTCCACAAGTGGATGGACCTTCAATCTTGGTGGATGTGCAGTTTCTTGGGGTTCAAAGAAACAAACTTGCATTATCGACACCACCATGGCTGCAAAATTTATTGTTCTAGTTGCAGGTAGTAAAGAGGCTGAATGGTTAAAAATTTGTTGTATGAGATACCAATTTGGCCAAAGTCAATGACACCAGTATTCATACATTGTGATAGTCAATACACACTATCAAAAGCATATAACCAAGAATATAATAGAAAATCAATACACATTGATTTAATGCATAACTATGTAAATGATTTAATGGAGTGATATTCATAGTGTTTGTAAGAATTGAAAAGTATCTTGTTGATCCTTTGACGAAAGGTTTGACAAAGGACATGATGTTGAAAACATCATTAGGGATGTGATTCAAGCTCATATCTAGATAATCACCAATGGTGGAAACGTCAACTCACACTTGAGTAGCAAAGTCTTGAGTTCAATGATGAAAGTACATTATTAGAGTGATTGAAGTACTTGACAATAGATACATCCCAAAGGATAAAAGTACTTGGATCATAAAATAAAAGTGGTAGGATGAGGTCTCCTCTTAATGGACATATAGCATGTATTTGCTAGAATGTATAATTATGGGTGCATTTCTGATATAGTCCACCTATATGAGAATGAAGTGAGCCGCTTCATAGAGTTCAAGAACTTGACTCTTAAATTATCACAAAAAGGATATGAGACACATGGCCTTATCAAATGTGTCAATTTTATAATTCGATCAATGGTACCGAGATTTCATGTGTAAGTTATGAACACTTGTTCTAATGAATGGTTGGTTCAAAGCTTGTCTACCAATCTATTTAGGGATGAGTGAAAACATAATTTACTAAGTAATAATTCAAATCGTAAGATACCTTTATCTGAAATCATGAGATTTCCGGAATAACGAACTTAGATATATTTTGAAAATGGTGGGGGATTGTTAGGGAAATTTCCAAAAGATATTTGAATTTTTCTAATAGCTATATTAATATAGCAAAATTAAATAATTGAATGTATCACTTGGTCAAGTGGTTGCAATGATTTGGTTTAATTCAAACCAATGCATCTATTAAGTTATCAAAAGTTGCAATTTTTCACAAGAGTTGTTTTTTTTCACTAATTGGTATAAGTTGAAGAGTTGTTTTCTTTCACCAATTGGTATAACTATCTCTATAAATAGAGATCTTTTAGAGGCAAAAATAACACAAGAAAAACAACACAAAATTCATGTTACATGAGTCAAAATTATGTCAAAAATATTTATGAGTCATTTCTTCTTTTCTCTAGTGCACGAGAGTAAACGAATAAACTTTATTCTGTAAACTATCATTGATCGATAAGCTTGATGTGAATGTGCAATTCACTTCAAGGATTCCAAAGTATCCTGATAGGGGATTCGCCGGTTAACCCGTTTGCATCCAATATATATAAATTGGTGGGGGCGAATCGAACCTAAAACTTATAATGATACACACGCTTTGGAATTTATTTGTGCAACTTTCATCATCATCAATTTCATCATCTTTTTACTCAAAATATGCAGTATACCCCCAATAAAAGATCCAACAATCAGCATACCCCAATAAAAGTTCCAACAGTTTATTTATTTATTTTGTAAATAAAATTATGAACACCGTAGATAAATTTACACATGTAAAATGAAGATATAAGAGTTTAGCTGACAAAATCACGACATCTTTCAAATAATTGTATTTCATATTGTATACAAGTGGATTTATGGCTGGTATTCTTTTATCAATTTCTTACAATAATATGAAAAGTTAAGAATTACATATATTTTATTTACTCTTTTTTTCAATTAGCTTTTTTATTTATATTTTATTATAGAGTAATGATGTAATATATATTAAAGAGTGTGATACTATATAAGAGTTAAATCCAGAATAAGAGGATCCAACATAGCAACCTTGACTTTGTTGTTCATACAATCAATGACCACTACAACATTAGAGAGGAATCTGGCATATAAGAGGATCTTTTGAAGAGAGTCAATGGAGTAACCAACTGCTAAACTATGTATCAGGGGGCATGGAGTCCAAGCTTGGATACAAAATCAGTTTAAAAAGTGGTTGTGGAACAAAATGCCTTAATATGCGATTGAGAAGTACACTATGAAAAAAATACATAAGTAAATCTAATATGTAGTGAATCTTTAAATTAATAATTCAATGAATTTTATTTAAAAATATTATTTTTTATCATTTATATAAATATAATTATTAAATATTATTTATATAAAATGTAACCAAATAAATTTATTTTTTTAAAAAAATTATTACTCATAATAGTGAATATTGAATACTTTTATAATAAATTTAAAAAATAAGTTTAATGCTTATAAACAACAAAATGATATCCTTTTCTTATGAAATAATATTTTTTTTAAATATAAAAATTAACAAATAGCTTTTTAATTTATTAAAATAATATGAATTTATAAAGATAAATAGTTTTTACCTTCTGTAATTGTTTTGAAAGTATAGTGCGGTTATTTTATAAATTCAGGAAATGAAAATTTTCTCTATTTTATTTTGTTGGTAGAGTAACCGATAAAAGAATTTGTAAATAACTGTGATATCTTAAATTTGTATATGAAACATGATATTTAATTAATAATATCGATATTTATTAGTTGAATTAAATTTTACGAATAAAAAAAAAATTATTTTATTTTTTTTAAAAATAAATTTTATTATAATTAATTTACACAAAATTTTAAATTCAAATTCCACGTCCAACCGAAAATATCGGTATTTGTTTGAGTTAGGACTTAAAAAAATTCTAATAAATATAAAATGAAGTTTGAAGATTGGATTCATTAATTTTTCGATCCAATGCTTAGAGAAATGAGGCCTACCACATTGCCTTCTATGGGCCTACCGCATGATAGGTAGTGAATGGGAGATTTATGGATTTATGGGAGATTCATTAATTTTTCGTCAATCCTTACGTTTTGCTCACAAATTTTAGATTGTAAATCATTCAACTTTTCACTCTTAGATGCAAGATTATGGTAATTTTGCGAGAAATTGAAGGGCGTCTAGAGCATCCACCTTAATAGAATTACTATATGCAAGCTCTCCTTTGAAGTTTTAAGTTTTTCAAAAAAACTTATTTTTAAATTTTTGAAAAATTTGAGAGTTTTAAGTTTTCCAGAATAAATTATATATTAAAAAATTGAAATATAAAATTTCAGAGTGAAACTTATATATCAGAAAACTTAAAACAAAAATTACAAAAAAAAAAAAAAAAGAATTTTAACATTCATTTATGTACCGAAAAATTGAAATAATATTATAAATGAAAGATAAAAACTTTTAATATTTATACGAAGAATAAAAATATCATTTATTAAATTTGTGGAGGTAGAGTATAATAGGAACGATACCCGATAAAATTGTGTAACATACAATAGAATAAAGTTAATAGAAGGTGGTAAGTTTTGCTCACATATGCTAAAAATGAGTGGGAATCACTTCTGATGGTATAAATCAGTCAACTTTTCACTCTTTAGAATTATGGTAATTTTGCAAGAGATTGAAGGGCACCTAGAGCATCCACCTTAATAGAATTATTATATGCACTCTCTCTTTTCCATATTATAAATACACAAAATTAACATGTAAGTTAAAATTTAGTTTTAATTTTCATTTTACCAAATCTGAAATTTTTGTCTCAATTTTTTTTCTGACAATTTTGGTCCTTTCATTATTAACTTTTTTTACATTTGGTCCCTTTCTTAATTTTAATTTTAATTTAGTGATGTGGAATTTGATATTAAATTAAGTAATACCACTTAAGTTTTTTTGTTTACTTTAAAAATTTCTGAAAACTAAAATAAACAATTTTTTTTAAATTATTTTTAAAAAAAAATGTATGATAATAAAAAATAAAAAGTAATCATTACTTTTCTTTTTTTAAAGTAAAGAAATTTTTGTATATAAGAAATTTTTTTATGTATCAGAATTTTTGTGACTTTTCATATTTTTTTTAAATTTTAAAATTGATTTTTTTTTTAATTTTTAGAAATTTTTTTTAAACGAAAAAAATTCATTTTAATAAAATCTGATTTTTTTTATTTCATAATATATTAAGATAAAATATTAAACAAAAATATTTATTTATTAAAATTATTAAAGTGATATTATTTAATTTAAAACTAAATTTAAATTCTACATCATAATTTTCGATATTGTTAGAACAGGTTGTATAATTGAGAGAAATTAGAATTGAGAAGAAAAGAGGAAGAAAATAGAGAAAACAGAAAATAGAGATTGTTCTTAAGATTGATTTGGTTCTGCAAAAGAATGTTCTTTTGCTCTGCAGAATTTTCTTCTGCTTTTTCTGTTACAGCATGATATTCTCTCCTTCAAGAGATTGATCTTAGCCTTTTATAGCATCAGTCTAGTGGTTGTTTTGTCAACCAACTTAACCATCTCTTAACCAACTTGTAACTAACTTATAACTACATTTTAACTACATCATTTTGAATTATCTCTAACATGCTCCCTAATTCAAAAGTGATTCAATTTGAAGTTAATCCAACCTTGATTCTCATCTTTTGAAACTTCACTCTCTTCAAGTTTTTTGTTAAAATGTCAGCCTTTTGATAATTTGTGTTGCAATGTTCCAACTTTATCTTGTCCTTCATTACTTGATCTCTTAGGAAATGAAATCTTATTTCAATGTGCTTGCTCCTTCCATGAACACTTGGATGCCTTGCTAGATCTATTGCTGATTTGTTGTCTATCTTCATCTTCACTGCATTGTTGCTTCTCAATCCCAGTTCTGTCATTTATTCTGCCAGCCACACAGCTTGGCATGCTCCCATGGATGCAGCCACATACTCAGCTTCACATGTGGACAACGCAACTATGCTTTGCTTCTTTGAACACCATGATATTGGTGAGTTATTGATAGTAAATACATAGCCTGTTGTGCTCTTTCTATCATCCATATCTCCACACCAATCTGCATCAGAGAATCCAATCAGTTCAGCCTCTTCTTCATCTGATTTTGTAGAGTACAACAGACCCAATTCAATGGTTTCCTTGATGTATCTCAGGATCCTTTTTGCTGCCATGTAGTGTGATGTCCTAGGCTTCTCCATGTACCTACTAATCAGCCCAACACTATATGAGATATCTGGCCTAGTGTTGCACAAGTATCTCAAGGATCCTACAATTTGCTTGAAGGTCGTAGGATCAATCAATTCATCATTGCCTTCTTTGGACAGCATCAACCCTGATTCTAATGGGGTGCTGCTTCCATTGCAATCTTGCATTTTAAACCTTTTTAATACATCACTTGCATACTTTCTTTGATGCATAAAAATTCCATTTTTCCTAGTTTCAAATTCAATACCAAGGAAATATGCCAGCATGCCTAAGTCGATCATCTCAAATTCCTTCTCCAATCTGAATTTGAACTCATTGATCTTCACTTCATCATTGCCAGTTAGCAGTAAATCATCAACATAGAGGCATATCAGCAATGCAGGTGCTGCTGTTGCCTTCTTGACAAACACTCCATGCTCATTCACACACTTTTCAAATTGCTGCTCTATGAGAAATCTGTCAATTCTCTTGTTCCAAGCTCTAGGTGCATGCTTCAAGCCATATAAGGCTTTCTTCAATTTGTAAACATGATCTTCTTTGTCTGTTTTCACATATCCAGGAGGTTGCTTCACATACAGTTCTTCATCCAATGAGCCATTGAGGAAGGCTGATTTTACATCCAATTGATACATAGACCAACCTTTGTAGCTAGCAATTGAGACTACCATCCTTATTGTTTCAATTCTTGCTACTGGAGCAAATACCTCATCATAGTCCAGCCCATGTTTTTGCAAAAATCCCTTTGCTACAAGTCTGGCCTTGTACCTTGAAATCTGTCCATCAGGTTTCAATTTTAGCTTATAAACCCATTTCACATCAATAGGTCTTTTATTCATGGGCAGGGTCATCAACTCCCATGTTTTGTTCTTTTCTATGGCTTCTAGTTCTTCATCCATTGCTGCCATCCATCTAGGATCACTTAGTGCTTCTTCATCACTTATTGGTTCTGATTCAGCAAGCAAGGCAAAGTGAATTAATTCTCCTTCTGCATTAATGGCTAAGTCAGAAGTTACTTCATATGGCTGCAATATGATTGAAGGTTGTCTGACCCTTGCTGATCTCCTCAAAGGTTCAATAGCAGGTTGATCTGCTACCTCTGTTGGTTGGTCCTCAATCAATTCAACTGTTACTGCACTGCTGGCTGGTCTGATTGGTATGCCTGGGCTGATTGCATTTGTTGTCCAGTCCCAACCTCTTGATTCATCCACTAGTATGCCTCTGCTTATCACTATTTTGTTCTTGTTTGGATCATACAGCTTGTAGGCCCCAGTGGCATCATAACCCAGCAACACCATTTGCTCAGCTCTGTCATCAAGTTTCCTCCTGTTTTGAGCTGGTACATGCTTGAAACACAATGAGCCAAACACTCTCAAGTGATTCACAGCTGGCTTTCTTCCAATCCAAGCTTCTTCAGGTGTCCTTGTGCCCAGTCTCTTGGTTGGACACCTATTTAATATGTACACTGCAGTTGATACTGCTTTTCCCCAGAACTTGTGAGGCACTTTCATCCCTTTTAACATACTTCTAGCCATGTTCACTATGGTTCTGTTTCTCCTTTCAGCCGTGCCATTGTGTTGGGGAGTGTAAGGTGCAGTTATTTCATGCAATATTCCTTCTCTTTAACAAAAATCATGGAATTCATAAGAGTTGTATTCTCCTCCTCCATCTGTTCTAATGACTTTCATGCTAACGCCACTTTGTTTTTCAGCCATTATCTTGAATTTTTTAAGAATTTCCAGCACTTCATTCTTTCTTTTGATTAGATACACCCAAATTTTTCTTGTAAAATCATCAATGAATGATACAAAGTAATGATTACCTCCTATTGATACTTCTTTAAAAGGACCACACACATCTGAGTAGATTATCTCCATCATTCTTGAGGATCGAGTTTGCACTTCAGCCTTGAATGCATTTTTGTGTTGCTTGGCATGACAGCATTCTTCACACAGCTCCTTTTGTATTTGAAGTCTGGGAATTCCTTGCACCATTCTATTGTTATGCAACATTTGAAGACTTCTAAAATTTAAATGTCCAAACCTTTTATGCTACAGCCAGTCTTCACTCAATACTTCAGCAGCTAGACATTTGCTCTCATTGATCTGAATATCAATCTTAAAGGTTTTGTTTTTTGCTAGTGGTGCCTTTAAGATCAATCTTTTTGAATCATCGAACAATCTCATCTCACCTTGTTCCATCTTCATAGAATACCCCTTTTCAAGCAGCTGTCCTAAGCTTAGCAAGTTGTTCTTCATATTTGGCACATACAACACATCACATATGAAAGATTGTTTGCCATCCCTCCTCTGAATCAAGATTTTGCCAATACCTTCAGCTGTTATTGTGCTATTGTCAGCAAATCTGATTTCCTTCTTCACCTTCTCATCAATATTTACAAACCAATCTTTATGGCCAGTCATGTGATTCGAGCACCCTGTGTCAAGATACCATAATCCTGAGCAATCATCCTCCATGCTTGTAGATGCCATCAACAACACTTCATCTGATTCAGAACTATCTGCTTGGGCCAATTAAGCTTCACCATCCTCTCTTTGAACTTTCTTGGATTTGCACTCATTTGCAAAATGCCCCCATTTTTGACAATTGTAACATTGGATTTCTTTCTTGTTAAATTTCTTTTTGCCAGATGGTTTCCTGCATTTATTATCACTATTTTGATGACTTCTTGAGCCTCCAGCCTCCTCATCTTGATCATGCTTCTGGTGCCATTTTGACTTGCTCTTCCACTTCTTGTTTTTTACTCCATCTTGGTTGGACTTCCTGTTGATCTGAGCTTGCAGTGCCTGTGTTTGTGTGTGTGCCTCATCTCTTTCTTTTATCCTTAATTCATGAGCTTCTAGGGAGCTTTGCAGATCTTCCAGCTTCATTGTATCAAGATTCTTTGATTCTTCAATTGCCACCACTATGTGATCGTGTCTTTGTGTTAGTGTCCTCAAAATCTTTTCAATGATCATAACCTCTGTCATCACTTCTCCATTGGCTTTCATCTGATTTGTGATTGTTTGTACTCGATTGAAATAATCAATCACATTCTCATTGTTCTCCATTTGCAGTAATTCATACTTTCTTCTTAGCATTTGGAGCTTCACTTTCTTGGTTTTTTCATCACCCATGTAATACTTCACCAAGATGTCCCACGCCTCTTTTACTGTAGATACCTTTGAGATCCTTTCAAAATTGTTTGAATCCACACTTTGCTGGATGTAAAACAATGTCTCGCAATCCCTTTTCTTGCAATCTTTGAAAGTTGTTTGTTGTCTTTCTGTTGGATTCACACCAAGTTGTTCATAGCCATCTTGAACAATCTCAAACATTTCTTGAGCTCCCAACAACGATCTCATTGATGCAGACCACCTCTCCCAATTATTTCCATCCAAAATTGGCAAATTCGATGGAAATCCTCCTCCATTCATTTCTTCTTTTTTCTTTCACTCACACTTGTGTTTCCCAATTTTGATTTCCCCTCACACTTTCACTCGTGTTTCCCAAGGTCTAGAACCCAAGCTCTTGATGCCATTTGTTAGAACAGGTTGTATAATTGAGAGGAATTGGAATTGAGAAGAAAAGAGGAAGAAAATAGAGAAAACAGAAAATAGAGATTGTTCTTAAGATTGATCTTAAGATTGATCTGGTTCTGCAAAAGAATGTTCTTTTGCTCTGCAGAATTTTCTTCTGTTTTTTCTGTTAAAGCATGATATTCTCTCCTTCAAGAGATTGATCTTAGCCTTTTATAGCATCAGTCTAGTGGCTGTTTTGTCAACCAACTTAACCATCTCTTAACCAACTTCTAACTAACTTCTAACTACATTTTAACTACATCATTTTGAATTATCTCTAACAGATATCACCGTGTACACATATCAAATTGACATTCAAATTAAAAAGGGAAATCAAATCTCATTTAACCTAATATGTATTAAAAAAAGTAGTTGTATTACTAAATTTATCAAAATTATTTTTGCTTATAAAAAATATTTGTTGTTTTTCCATAATTACTTCTACAATTAATAATTTTATTGATTTGTACGATTGTTAGTCGGGACTCGGGAATTTGTACGGTATATTTACAAATGAATATCTTTCGGTACTATTAAATTAATTGATTAATAATTGAATTACAATACTTTAATGAATTGGTCTGATTATATTATAGACAAATATATTAGATTAGTTAATAAAAACTAATTTTTAAAATTACGAAAAGGATTCACAATAATACGCCCATTTTAGCATTACAAGACTATTTCAAGACCGAGTAAGTGCGACTTATGCGCGAGCACACAAATTGCATTATATGCTGACACAAATTGCACGATCATTCTTGTGCGGCTTTCATTTGCACAAAATGTTTAAAAACAGAAAATGATATCACAACTCGATTACATTGAACGTGTTGGGTTTTGTTTTTATTATCCAACATAAGTATATGAACAAATCAACCGTGAGCTCCAAAATGTTGAGGCCTCCAATTATTATAACCACTTTAGCAACTTCATCAATATATATGTGGAAACGATGATATCAAAAGATCTAATAGCTTAGTTGCATGATCGATGGAAATGGAGGCCTTTTCAGTCTTAACTAAAGCATGCTGGATATATTTATATATTAAATAGTTGTCTACTTCATTATTGCTTGAAAAAATAAAGTTATTAGCCTTAGTTGAAAGAAGAAAAGCAAGCATTACGTAATGTAAATATTGCAGCTGACTAATTCATTAACAATGTAATTTAAGGATTATTATATTTGTAAACCGTTTATTTTCTTACAAATTATCAGTCTCAGACACCTTTTTTTTATGTCTCATTATCAATGTATCACGTATGTCAAATTACTTATATCTTTCAATGTGTAAATGATGAGAATTTTTGTAAGTTGTGGAAACAAAATTATATTTGATATATCAAACTACTCTATCTATCTTCTTTTTGTGTGAAATATTTTATACAATAAACTTTTATTCATAACTATACTAAATTATATTACAAAAACATATCATATCTATAAAATAAAAAATAAATCCTAAATGTATTCTAAATATAAATTATACGACACACGTCTTGATATCTTATGTCATTCAATACGACGCACGTTCTTCTTCGATTTAATGAAATAAAAAGGTGGTCTGGGCAAATAAAGCGTCAAAGAACCTATAAGTTGAGATGCTTATTTACAACGGGCAAATTAACAATTCAGCGATGAGCTGCAATATAGACGAAGGTTCTTAACAATAAAATAACATTAATGAAACATTAGACCCATATCAATTATTACATCTTTCTCATATATTATATCATTGATAATTTTAAGCTGACAGTGATTAGTTGGTTTTATGAGTAATTCTTTGACGAATTACTTGACTTTATAATTTAATATAAATAATAAATTTTATTACTAGACTTTATAATTGAATATAAACAAAATATATTAATGATTAAATATATAAAATTTTATGTAAATTTAATATTTAAATCTATATAATTTAGCTATTAATATTTTTTTATATTTTTTAAAAATTTATTATATGTTCATTTAAAATTATTAAATAAAGTATTAAATAATTTTAAAATTTTGTGGATCATAAATCTTAAGCTTTGTTTATTTTGCAAAATATTTTTAATTTTTA
>JBBPBS010000753.1:5917914-5966847 GCA_037974835.1 Cicer judaicum | reverse complement strand
TGGAAAAATATGAAATATTAGTTATCGAAAATGCGTTAATGAAAATATTTTTATATATATATATATTTTTTCATTGTTTGTATGTAGAAAAAATCAATCTTAACAAAATAGTTATAAAAAATAAAAAATGTATTTTAGCCAAATAGTTATAAAATTATCAATAGTATACATAAAGAGAATATCAAGTTTTTGTATGACTTTATTCTTTTAATTTTCTCATTTATTTAAACTATTTTATCTATTATTGTATTTTTTATTTAACTAAATAACTGATTTTTTTTTAAATATAGAATATATAAAAGTATGTCATGTTTTGGTGTAATATTTATTTTCTTTCAATTATACCGTTCTACATACACATTAATGTTTTTTTTTGTCTTAAAATATATGATAAATTACATTTTGGAATTTGATTTTAAGATAAGACATCTAATTTAACCGTATCTATATTAACACATTAATATATAAAAGAGAAAAAAAAAATGATGATATGAAAGAGGGGAAGTAATATATAAATCATTATAGCTCTTGGGTTTGTAATTCATGCGATTCTTAAGCCTTAATCTCCGTTCTCGAGCTGCTTAATGAGTACTAACAACATAATAATAAGAACAGCAAATTGAGTAATCGTTGCAAAAATTTAAAAGAAGCAAGCGGGTCTTATCCCCAGCATATTATCCACAAAAAAGAAAAAGATGAAACAATGCCAATGTATTTTGACTATTTTTTAATCAAAAAAAGTGTATGGTACACCTTTAAATAAACCAAAAGACAAAGGACAAATTAGTAATTCAATATATTTATCATACCATATAAACTACCATGAACCAAAAAAAACTACACTCACTCTCACACACAGATTTTATTTCTATCTGCTCCTTAAAACACACAAAAAATGTTCACTCCATCTAATCTCAAATCCTTATACCCTCTTCAAATTTTCTCACCAAAATCATCATCATCATCATCATCTTCAAATTTAACTTCAATGAAACTCAAGAGAATCATCCACACCCTCTTAGTTTCACACATGTGTAGAATCATTCGTGCACTTTCAAAAGTCAAAGATTTTATTGTTGAGATTCTTAAAGACAACAACAACAACTCAATCATCAACTTCACTTATTACCCATCTCACAACAAAAAACGTAACAACATAAGAAAAAAGATCATTTTGGGTTCTTTTAGGCTTCATTATAATTGGTGTTCTTCAAAATCTTCTCATGTTTTGCCTGTTCCTGAAGGATTGTTTGAACAAAAAGGTGAGGATTGTCCTGAATCACATCTTGCAGGGTACCTACAATGGCTTGAAGAGAAGAAGAAAGTTGAAGAGGGTGGTACAAAGGAGAAAGAGATTAACGAGAATATTGATATGTTAGCTGAAATGTTCATTGCCAATTGTCATGAGAAGTTCAAGTTGGAAAAACAAGAATCTGATAGAAGGTTTCAAGAAATGTTGGCTAGAAGCATGTAAAAAAAGAGTTGCAAGTTTTATTTTATTTTTTGTTCTGTTTTCTTTATTAACTTCACTACTTGATCATTTTGTACCTTATGCTTAGGGGGTGTATTGTATTGGACTAATATTGGGTTGGATTTTAGTTATATTGGTCATATTTGCCTTTTTCTTTATTATTCAAATTAACACTTTTCAAAAGATTAAGTGGGGTTTCAAGAATTGTGTACTTCGTCTGATGGCATGGGGAATTGTGCAATTCTTCATATTTGCAACCTTATCTTATTTTGATGAAAAGTGCAGTTTCATATCTAGTAGATCTCACTTAATGAACTTCACCATTCTCAATCTCATTATACAAAAACCATATGCTTGAATGGAACTCGATATTTTGGTATTTGCAACACTCATAAATTATACATCATAATAATCTAAATCTATCTATATCATAATGTTAAATTGCAGTTATAGAATTGCATATTTTAAAGTCTCTATGATATACAACTTAAGATTAAGTTTCGACTTTATCGCAATATAAGAATTTACTATGAAACAATGATTGCAACCTAGAATTATGATTGATATCATTATATTGGATTGAAAAAATATGAACTAAAGTTTATATCCTCAAATAATTTTGATTAAATGTTATGGTCAAAATTAACTCTGTTGTTTACTAAACTGGTGTGTGTATGTGTCAGTGTTAAGGATATCCCAAAATTTAGTAGTTTATTTGTACATATATAAAATATCTAATTAAGAAATTCTTGGCATTCAAAGCCATACAAAATTATACGGCGCCATGTCTTCCGGACACTGAAAAACAGTAGTCTGAAATTAGTGGACAATAACATCTTATCCAATTGTTAAACTTTTTTTGGTTCTACTCTCTTGTTTTTTAGTCCATGTGTTGGTTACTGCCAAAAGGAATGAAAAAGAAATATCAAGTTCCTAATTCATGTCTTCAAAATAACTCTTTGCTTATATATGTAGGCTGCTAGGTCCCTATTTTTCTTAAGCGACCCCATATATCTCTTCATATGGACATCGTATTTTTATTTGAGGAATCGTCAAATATTATGTTTTACAAATTTATTGATTCAGACCATGATTTACAATGTTGTACGTATTTATCGATTCGCGTTGCCTTTATTTTAATAAAATTTCAAAGTTGTTTTATTTTTTGTTTTCTTGTGTAGTACGTATATTTTACCTCATGAAGCTTCTAACTTCCTACCGTATCTCTTATTGATTGCATATAATATATGTTCAGTTGTAGAGCACATGTCAATTGTAGAGCATGAATTTGCAAAAGGTTTTGTTCCAATTTGTTAACCATTTTTGTTCCTATCTGGTGTGAAATGTGGACTTAGTCTATAATCTGTAGCCAATTCACCTGCTCCAATCTGCCCCTAATTAACCTTTTCGCTCTCTCTCTCTCTTTTATTTTTTATTTTTATAAAAGTTAATTCATATATATTATTACTTGGAAATATTTTTATATTGGCAGTCAACATTAAGAAGATGTATTCACATTCAAATCGATAAAAAAAAATCTGTAAACCGATTTAATAAATGCAAAATCGCATAAAGTTGAATATTTTAAGATATTTTCTTCTATGTTCTTTTGTGAAAATCGCACAAATTGGATTTCAAATTTATTTTTTAAAATCAATCCATAATCATAAATTTTAATATTTTTTTATTAATATGATATATTGCTTTTATATATTATTTGTTAATTAGTTTTAATTTTTTTGTCTAAAAATACTTATTAGTTTTATTTCTTGTATTTCAATTATAGTTGATCATTCTTATTCTTTAAGGTTTAATTTTAGGTTATATTTTACATCAAACCTACTATTTTACCGTGTTTTTGTAATATTAATAAATTTTTTTTTTACAAGTTTAATTTATATATCCAAAAATCAATCCAAATTTAACTGCTTAAAATTGAGTCAGATTTAAACGAAAAAAAAAAAACTTATCACCCAAACTAAACCAAACAACATGTCATTTTATCTTTGGAATGGATTTTAGTTTCAAACCGCACCATGAACATCCTTAATCTTAAACATAAAATCATTAAGCCCACAATAGGTGGAAGATACACTAAAGAATTAAATTACCATAATTATTTCTATAATTTGATTGGGATGCGGTAACAATTTAAAACTTTTTAAGTAAATGTGCAAGACAATTAAATTTTTTTGCAAATATTTGATGACATTTCGTGTATATATATATATATATATATATATATATATATATATATATATATTAAATTTATTAGAAAAGTACTGAATAAGCCTACAATAGGGGGAAGATACACTAAAAGAGAGAATCTTAATTCTTAACTTCATCTCTCAATTCATAATTTCATACAAAAATAAATATTAAAAAATGTTATGGTCCCCATTAGGTAGGTATAGTACATGAATCAAGATGCACGCACTCTCTTACTACACAAGACAGCTAGACATAGTTTTGAAACTGGCAAATATTAATTATAGTGATAGATCCAACAATATCTAGTAATTTTCAAACTCAAATATCATGTTTACTTGTAAGCTTGATAACTACGTCAACAATCTCTATATGTACAAACTCATGATTATCCTTTTCATCTCATTGATTGTGTTCTGTTTCATTTGACTATAATATAGACATTTTAAGAAAAAAGAGGAAAATATAAATCATATAGTCTTAAGGGAAGAGCACATGTAAATGACAAGAGCACAAGTCATTGATATCGTGTACTGATGCACTTAATAATCTTATACAAATCAAAGTTGTATATTTTATATACTAATTGGGATATTAATTAGTTTTGGTTACTTTCCTATGTCAAATTGTGACATTTCATTGCAATATATAGATATGCGTTCGTTGATACCTTGTACATGAATCACTTATAAGCCAGCTGCATTCCAAGTTTAGTAGTTTGAATATTCCAATTAATTAACTAAAATGTTTTGCCCCTACCTATAAATAAATGGTGAAAGTTTTTTTTTAATTCTCAAGTGGTTTTGAAAAATCCAAAAAATTGAACATAATTCTATAGTAATTAAGTTAAATTAAGGGTTAATAATTGATCTTAGGATAATGGACTAGGAGTCTAGGATCGTTTTTGGTCAATATACAGGACTCTCCCTGTCTGATTTATGTTGGATCTTGAAGAACTTTGTAAGCAACTTATAATTAAACAAATGTAAAAAATAATTAAGAAAATTAACTCATAAATATACAAATATTTGTCTATTCAGCCATGTTATGTTTCCACTGTTTTAGGATGATTCCAATAATGATTAAATATGAATCCAATTTGCTGTCAAGGAATCTCAACTATTTGCAGGGGAAAAATACATAAATAAATAATTAGGAAGGAAGTTAGCACATCTTTCACGTCACATCAAGCCATTTTTTACGTTTTAAATTTAAATAGTGACAATAGGTTTAGTTTAAGTTACACGATAAAAAAAAATGGTGTGTGAAGTATGCTAATGGGCCTTATGTTTTCTTGCCCGACCAATAAAAAAAATGTGCTAATCATGATTCATAAGCCTCTATCCAAATTGTGTTATATGGTTCTAAATTATGCTTACAACTGCAATTTACTTGTATGGTATTAACTATAACTATTAATTTGTTAAGTACAACTAGTTGAAGAAGAAGTAAGAGGAATTAAACTAGTCAAAAATCAATTTACATATATATAGTGGAGGGTTTTTATTAGAACAGTAAAAGGAAGATAGATGAGGCATCAATTCTCATTTTTCCTTTATTCCAAAACTGATCTTGCTTTATTCTTGAGAGAAATGGAAGCTTTAATATACTCAAACTTGGTCCCTTTGGTCTCCTTGTTACCTGATAGAAACTACCTTTAATTGAACATAAAGTTGAATAGGTTTGGAATTTATTCCCTATTAAGAGTAGGATAGGATAAAATTGATGAGGTGGCTGAAACTACTTCTACTTACAATGACTTATTTGAAAGGCCACTGGCCACTTATTGGACCACAAGACAGCCCAATTAGTACCTTCCCAGCTGGTTCTATAGTGTGGAGGGAGTTTTGTACCAGGCACCCCCTAGTCATGAGTAAAAGACCAGTTTACCCTCATTTTTATTTATAAAATTTTTTAAAAAAATTCACTTTTATTTTTCACCCAAGTCATTCGAAAGTTTCAAAGATCCGAATCTGATCCCACTCAATCTTGAAAATTTGAAAGTTCCGAATCTCGAAAATTTGAAAGTTCTGAATCTCAAAAATAAGTAACATTAGAATATTTGCAAATATTCGAAATGCATGAAACATAAAAGCTTCGAAACTTTGCTTGAGTTTGAAAGGTTCGAAATACAAGCATTGAATCTTTGGAATCTTCGAAGCCATGAAACATAAAAGTTTCAAAACTTTGCTTTAGTTTGAAATGTTCGAAATGCAAGCATCGAATCTTTGGAATCTTCGAAGCCATGAAACATTCGAAAGTTTCATGGATTTAGCAAGTTTCGAAATGCAAGATTCGAAGGTTTAAAAAGTTCGAAACAATGAAATTTCGAAAGTTTCAAGGATGTACAAAGTTTCGAAATAGTAATGATTGAAGGAAATGAAACTTTCGAATCTTTGCTCGAAAATATGAAAGATTCGAAATTCAAAAGTTTTGGGTTGCAGCAAAGTTTCGAATTACATTATTTTTCCTTTTATTACATTAATTATTACTATTTATTACTATATATTACTATATATGAAATGCAACTGAAGGACATTTCTATTTATTAGTATTAATTATTACTATTTATTACTATATATTTATTATTATTTATTACTATTAATTTATTATTATTTATTATTAAAAAAATGTATTTCGATATTTATTAGTATTAATTATTACTATTTATTACTATATATTACTATAAATAGTAGTAATTAATACTAATAATTCCGTGTTTTTGCCCATTCAAATACAGTCTATTGAGAGAAAAATATCTACAAAATACATTTCAAATAAAATATTAACTATATCATTAAAAATTTAATCGGTGATAAATAGTAATAATAATACCTCATCAATGATGAATTTTTCCATAGAATGTATAATATTTTTTGAAGCAGATACATCAACTCTACTCATATCTAATTTCAAAAATAGTAAAAAATTTAATTAAATATAATTTTTCTAATTATTTTTTCAAATCTTATTTTTATAACATAAATTTAAATTTTTTTTTTAAAAAAAGAAAATTCGAAACTTTGGGGTTATTTGAAATCTTCGAAATCTATGTTTTCGAAACTTTGAAAGATTTCCATATATATATTTCGAATCTTTCATCAATGGTCAAAACTTCGAAGCATTTTGTCATTTCGAAAGTTTGATATGCATCAAAAGGTTCGAACAACTTACATTTCGAAAATTTGAAATGCTTCAAAAGGTTCGAATAACTTAAATTTCGAAAATTTGGTGTTTATCGAAATTTTCGAAAATTTGGATTTTTTTTAAAAATTTGCATTTCGAATGTTTTAAAATTACAAAAGGTTCGAAAAGCTTACTGAAATCCTATTTCGAAACTTTAAAACTTCCAAATCATCAATTTTTTTTTGTAATTTTCAAATGTGGGGTGTGAAATTGGAATGTTAATTTTTTTTTCTTTTATACAATTTTACAGAAGGGTAAAATAGTATTTTTAAAAATATGGGAGGGTGGCAGGTAAAATGGGAGGGGTGCGTGGTACAAAACCCGTGTGGAGGTTATTTTTGGGCCCAATGTTTCTAATCTTCAAAGACATTTGCAAAAATACATTAAAAAAAACTCAATTTTTGTGTTGTTCTGATGTATAATCTCAAACAAAAAAATAATTCTTTTTCTTGGTTTAGAGTATTTTTCGGAAATTTAGGTGTATAAATATGAATCTTATTTTTTGTTATAATGTCTTAAGATTAAAACACTATTTTAAATTTACTATCAAAATAGTAGTTGATTGTTATAATATCATAAATTAAACCGATTAATATTTTAATGATTTGATGACTAACTTCAATTTTTTACTTAGTCAAAGACTAAAATGATAGTATCTTATAACTTTAAGAGATTAAAACGGTGATTTATCCAATTTAATTTTTTTTTTGTCATGGATACTTAACTTCATTTTTGTTTTAGAGTTATTTTAATTTGAAAAACAGTCAAGGCAATAATAGATCACAATGGTGCCCCCACATAACATTGACACAGAAATATGAGCTCTGAAATTTGAAGAAGAAGGAACCAACAGCTTTAGACACTACACTGCCGGCTTTGTTGTAAGTACATATTTTTGGTCCTGCTTTGGTGGGACATCTCATCACATGATCGATCATTTTTCTTTTTCTAGAGTTTGAACATTGAAAATTCCGTTATCAAAGTTTGGAATTTGTTTTTGGGCCTGAGAAATGCAATCACTTGCTTGGGGATCCTACACCATTGATAACGGGACTCGTTATTACAAAAATTCTCCAAGTGCATTTTTGCACAAATTATTTGAAAGTACACTTTTTGAACTACAATAAATTAATGTTTTTTTTTTAACTGCAACTTTTAAACTACAATAAAATATTAATATGTTTAATTTTAATTTTAATTGTTGGAATGGAGAGAGGAATAAGACTTATCATATTTGATATTTAGAATTGAAAGATTTATTATTTATGATTTATTAAACGAAAGGAATTGGATTTTGTAAAGAAAAAAAAGTCATTGAATATGAGAGTGAGTGAATGAGTGAATTTTATTTTTTTAAATACTGGATACATTTTTTTCAATGTTTTTATTATTTATTATATATTTTTTAAGATTTCTTTTTTTATTCTACTATGTTTTTAAATATTAAAATAATTGAATTAATTTTAAATTTGAATCAAAGTTAAGTACAAATAAAAATATATACAAATCAGTGCGGTTAAGTATGTATTGTTTGTTGAAAGTTTTTTATTTTTTATTTTTTTTTATCCTAGGAGTTCTTAGGTGAAAATATTTTTTTTTGTCCTTGAGGAGGTCACATCATTATGATGAGACTATGTATTTATTTTTTTAAAACGAAAAAAATATTAATTTAATAAATAAAATATATTAAATTAAAAAAAATAAGAATTTTATAAATTATATTCTATTTCAAATAAGAAATATCGTATATTTTTTACCTTCAAAAGATTGCATTCAGCTGAAATAATTTTTGTTTTATTTCTTTAAGGGTTTCATCATGGGATGGGATGCGACCATGGATTGATTTATTTTATAACAAATGAAAAAAATATTAATTTAATAAATAAAATATAATTAAAATAATTAAAAAAAAAACTAAATTATATTAAGAAAATATGTCATATGAGTAAGTGCATTAGAATATAAATAGATATCACATAAAAAATAAAAAATATTCAGAAGGTGCAGGTTATGTCGGATCCCTAATCATAATAAAAAACAATGTCAAATATTTATTAACACATCTTCTCATTCACATTAACTTTAATATATTATTTTGGATTTTGTTCATCTATATTCTCGTTTCAAAAGAAAACTTTCAATATTACCTCGCTTTAAAACTGATATAAATAATTGTCATTTTTTTTACGTTAAGAATATCACAAGGCGGAGATGTGATCACCTAAAAGAAATTTATTTTGCCTCTGTTAAGAGGACACATCTCATGTATTCTTTTATTATTATTTTATTTTTTTAACAAAGAAAAAAATATTAAATTAATAAATAAATAATAAAAAAACTAAATTATATTAATAAAATTAAATAAAATACATTAAATGTGTTAAGGATAACGCATTGCAGAATTTTTTTTTCTATAAGTAAATAATTTTATTATTACTTTTTAATTAATGTAATTTTCAATTATTTTTCATATAAAATTTGACAAGTTTTTTTTTGTCAATACAGATTACTTAATTAATGAGTCTATATATAAATATTACCGCAATGAAATCCACATAATAAAGTAGAGACTAAAAAATGTTTAGACAATGCCGCAAGAAAATTAAATTAAAGAGTTTCAGAGAGGTAGTCGTAATCGGGATCATATACAAAGCATTGTTGAGTCATTGAATGAAGTATTATAAGTCACAAATAACCTTCCAACAAACATCTTATTATAAAACAGAAATACTATTTCTATCAATGAGAAAACTACACACAACAATATTAACTTCTTATTGTCATGTATACACATAAAAATGCTGAATTTTATAAAACCGGAATTAAGTAAATTCAAATAGTGATATAATTGTTAAGGTATATTGTTACGAAAAAATTTCAACAAGAACGCTAGATTCCTGGGAGCAACATGTCACCCACCAAACCCAATAGTATTCTGAGAGGTATATTCGACAAAATTTAGACCTAATACAGAAATTTAATAGTCTCTTCTAAACTATTTCCGAATCAAACTTTGTTATTAATGGTAATCAAACAAAGTTACGTGCAGATTGACACATTTCTTTTTCAATTTGATCAAACATTGGGCCAAGCCGACCTCATTTTCTACGTATCCAAACAATGTTTCACATCACCAAAAAGAGTTTCCAATCCTTTGTTGGCTGTAAAGGCAACTCTTTATACCTAAAAGGTGTGTGGGGGTGATAGTATGGCTAGCTAGCTATATGTTCCAACAACTCACTACCCAACAACCAAACGTGCATTACTTCCTTTTCCATCTGTTCTTATCACTCGTTTTGACCATGGCATCTTCACTAGCCAACCATGTAAGCCAAAACTTCCAATAATTTATGTCCTCTAAAAGAAATATTGCTTCATGTGACTTCTACCCCGCACGAACTCATAGCCCATAACTAATCAAAATACAAACAATAATTTTTTTTTAGTAAAAATACTAAAACCCAATTTGGCTTTTTTTTTTTAGTGGAATGAAGAAGCAACAATCAATCTATCTATCAAAAACACTAAAATTGAACTACAAAATTGATATCAAGCCATTTGTTATCTAATTGTCTTCGACCTGAATCCTCTACAACTAATATATAGCGAAACAGATATAAAGGATCTAATCACAATTATATCGGCCTTTTGTAAAGCAAAATTCTTGAATCCTACTTTTATTTAGAATTCTAGTTCTTATGTACATTTCTTTCAACCTTGTCTCTCTAAACCTTCAACATTACGATTAAAATAGTTCTGAATTGCAGTCTCGATTGCAGATGCGGCCATAACTGAGAAATATTTGAAACCTCTCCAATCGCATCGCGACCGCAAATTACAACACAATTTCAAAGATTGTATCGTAATTGCAGACACAATTTAAAATCATACGAAGCATACAAGAGGTAATAATAACCAAGGAAATATAAGAATCTAGATAGTATATACTATATAAGCAAAAGGCTAAGAAAACAAACAAGAAGGGCAAATCACAGAGAATTCTTCCTGTCTGAGATCTCTAAGAGAACTCCAATCTTACTTGTTCTGAGTAGGATTTGGTATGCTTGGTGGTGCTATCCTCAAACTAGGTTCCACAACATTCCTGTTCTGTTTCTTGCTTCCACTTATTTTACCAAACCTTGTTTCAAAAGAACTAGAAGAAGATAAAGTTAGCATCTTCCTTGACACTGGCAAACTTGTCTTTCTTGAAAAGCTTTGTTCATAATGGAGACAACAACTAGAGAAGAGAAGAAAGTGAATCAGAATCAAGGCCAAGACAACAGCAAAAACTCTGCAGCTAGTGATCTTCATAATAAATTGAAAAAGGTTTATTGTGGTTAAGAAGAAAACATGCTAAGATGAAAGAAGGGTATTTATGATTTTGAAGAGTTGGATACTACTTGGATCAGTTTTATATGAAAATGAAAAAAAGTTGGAGCATGCCTTAGGCACGTGGTTAACCATTACGTTTATTGCTATATAATAATGTATCATATTTTAGAAGGAGAAAAAAAGGGTAGCTGCTTAATTATTTACTCATTGGTGTTTGTTTTCAGTTAATGATGTGACTAATCTATTTTCAGCATTAACACGAATTTTGAGAGAAAGAAAAATGCATAGTACTTTTTCACACTAGTATAATTTACTACTAGGATGAAACCTGGAAGATGCTGATCATGTGACACATAATCAACTAATTTTATATGATTCATGTGATCGGGCACGTGAATCTGAATTAAAAAACTTGAAAGTGTTAAGAGCATTGAATTGAATTGCATAGACATTCCATATTTTATAAACTGATTTTGTTGGGTAAAGTTAGGCTTAAATAGTATTACAGTATATTTGAGATTTATTGGCTTAGCTCTTATCGATCTATTCTGGTAATGTTTTAAGTGTTTAGTTATATGACCTGAAAATATATTTATAAATGTTAGCATTTTTTACTTTATTGGTGGATTTTGTAAGATTGAATTACAGTGAAACCAAAATTTAAGAACAAGATCTTTTAACATGTTGATCTCAGTTCTTGATGAATTCTTCAGTGGAGTGATCTCATTAATGTTTAACATGCCTAATCATTTCTACTTTTGTCATTTTCATTATTAATAATATTGGCTTTCGCTTAATGCTTCCATGTGTTCAGATTAACATGTGAAAACTTGTTCTTAAGTTAGATTAAAACTCTAGTTTCTAACTATCTTAGCTGGCTTGTCAGACATATTTTTGAAGATATACTATGGATCCTGAAGATTTACACTCAGACATTTTTGTTTTTTCTCTGTTTTCTATGTACTCAAGATTCTTCTTGTTTTCCCTATATTAATTAGAAGATGGAGGGATGAGTGTAAACCAAGAAAATGAGCACATTGGAAGATTTTTATTATAGCATCTTACACGAACATGATTAAGCTCCACTTGCTATCCATTTTGCGGATCAATATTTATTATAGTAAGAAAATCACATATTTAGCGGTTAATTTTAACTTATTACTGGAACTTCTGCGTCAGTGCATCATTTTTCTATATATATATTTTTTTTGCCACGGCTTAGCCATATCCTGCTTCCTAAGAAATATGCTCATTTTTTCTATAAGCAAAGAAATATGCTCATTAATTATGATGGGTGAGTGAGTAATGTTGTGAATAATTTGGTCCACTTTATTAAATTATGATGGGTGAGTGAGTCAAAATTAGCCTTTTTATTATCTTTCGTTGTTAGAGGTTATAATATTGTATATGTTAAATGAATATGTAGTGTTTCTTTGATTGTACTGTAACAAAAATTAACTTTAACTGAATTAAATAAAGTGATTTATATTTTTTTATAAGTATAAAATGATTTTTTGTGTTTTAATATATTTATATAAAAGTTGGTCCAACAATAAATTTAGATAAAAATTGCATTTGACATATTTAGATATTAACATCTAAATTTTTCTTATGAATATTTAATAAGTCTGAAAGTCTTCTCTAGTTTAAATTTATATATACTATCTATATATATATTTCCAAAACATAAACATTAATTAATTGAACATTTAAACACTAAAATCATAAAGTTCAATAATTATAATAAAATAAATTCTACACCATGAGACAACATATTCATATAAATTTATTTTATAGCCGTAACTTAAAAATAACCGTCAAATACTAAACTATGATTGGGTATAAAAAAAAAACAAAAAAAACTTGTCTCTTTTCTCAAAATCATATTAACAAAATCTCCATTTCTCCTTTCAAATACCCCTAATTCCAATCACATGGGAAGGCATCGTTAGCACTCGTATAAGGACGACATGACCGAGAGGAAGTGAATGATCTTTTAATTCTTCCATTAATTAAGGTATTTTTTTGTAAAAAAAATAATGAATATATCTTATAATTTGGAAAATGTCTTAAAAGAAAAAGACAATAAAATTTACAAGAGGATCAAAAGATAATAGTAAATTTAGATTGAGAAAATACACATAGTGATTGATATGAACAAAATTTGAATTGTTATTTGTTTGGATTAAATAGTACATTCTAGTACTATTAATTAGTAAAATTATCCAAACATAAATGGCTTAATTATAGTTTTAGTTCCCTGTTTTAGCTGAATCGCGAAAGTAGTCTTCTATTTTGTTTCTCTTCAGTTTTGGTCCATTAAACAGAATTTTGATCCAAAATATAAATTTCATTTTTTTTAAATTGTATTACATCATTTATGATCATATATTTCATGTACAATTGTTCTAAATGAGATATGGAGGCATTATGAGATTTAAATAAATGCAAAAAAATGAAATTTCATGAAGTTTTGGATCAAAATTTTACTTAAGTACTAAAACGAGAGAGAAACAAAATTAAAAACTATTTTCGCAATTCAACTAAAATAGAAAACTAAAATTGCAATTAAACCAAAGTAAATTTATCATTTATCTATCTCATATGAACCAGAGTCCTTGACCCCGTGCAAATGTTGGATTACTTTACCAGTTTTTTTTATTAAAAAAAAAACAACTTAATTTTTTTTTATTTAAATAGGAAAACACGTGGATATGATTTCATAAAAACAGTTGTATCGTGGTACACTATTGGTCTGTTGTATAATTAATTCAGTTTTACCCTCCGCTCCTAAAACCCACATTCTCTTAAACCTCTGTTCCCCCATTCGTCACCAATATCCAAAGACTGCGCCATCTTTCATTTTCATTCCATCCATGGACCATCAAGTTTCTAACCCTGGTAATTCAAATTACAAGAACAAAACAAAACAAATTCCTCTTCATTTCTTTTACTGTTACTGATATAGTATTCCTTATATTTTCTCCCTTCCATCCATTCTTCATTTCAAAAAACACTCATTTCTTTCTTTCTTTGACATTTCCAAACCTCTCTCAATTAGCAAAGTACTCTAAATGAACGACATTTCATTTGAAGTACTCTAAATTAACAAAACAGAATATTCAAGAAGATCTTTTTGTTTCCTTATATAACTTTTTCTCTCTAAATTAATTTCAGATACTAATATAAACAGGACCAATGGCGATTCTAGTTGTCATCAACCTGACAATGTTCAACAAGATTCACCAGTTGCAGCTTCACCAGAAAAACAAACCACATCTGATAAACCGGTACAACCTTATATTATATATATTGCGATCATGCATTGTTGTGACAATTCAATACACAAACAATTGATCAAGTCTTGATATTGCAGAGAATTGCGATCAAATGCGGACTCAATTGTGATAACTGAAATTTCTTGATATTGTCACTACCTGCTACTTATCAAATTGCTCTTCTTCTAGATCCTAAAAAGTTAACCAAATTGTTTATAAAATGAATATGATTTTAGTGTGCCTGTGATTGTCAAAAGTCTTTTAAATATATTTATGATATAGCTATTATTTATTAATGTGTGTACTTTTAGAAAAACCCATTCATTATTGAAATCAATTGCAACTTGCAAGCAAAAAACAGTAGCTTCTTTTGTTTATTTGTTGAGACCACAAAATTTTGCTCTGCAGAGTAAGGCTTAAAATTGAAGTTTATTTGGCTTCAGGATGAACCATTGCCAGTGAAGTCTGTGCAGGAGGATCCTGCAGTTGAACCTGTTGATACTGATAAAAATGGCTCCGATGGCGATTCTAGATGTCATCAACCTCACATTGTTCAACTAGATTCACCAGTTCCAGCTTCACCAGAGATACAAATGACATCTGATATACCGGTACAACCTTGTATAACTCACATCACGGTCAAACGTGGACTCAATTGTGATGGCTTGACATTTTTTAAAATCGTTGCTTTAGCATCAATAGGCTAAAATCCTTATGATAGCACTAGTAATATTCAATTCTTTATATATTAGCAAAAATGCAAAGAAAAAAACATGCATTGATCATTGATGAGGTTTATTTTTGGTCTTTCTTTGTGCTGCCAATTTTGGCTCCAGGATCAAGCATTGCCAGTGAAGTCTGTGCAGGAGAATCCTGCTGTTGAAACTGTTGAAACCAATAAAAGCAGCTCCAATGGCAGTGATTCTAGCCATCATCAACCTCAGAATGTTCAACAACATTCACCAGTTTCAGCTTCCCCAGAGATACAAATATTGACATCTGATCAACCGGTACAACATTGGTTGAAGTTGCAGAGGCGTCACAATTTTTGATATTGCAGAGAATCACGATCAAACGCGGACTCAATTGTGACCGCCAACATTTTTTAAAATTACTGCTTTTTACAATCAATAGGCTAAAATCCTTATAATAGCACTAGTAAAAAAACATGCATTGATCATTGATTGATCAGGTTTATTTTTTGTGCTGCCAATTTTGGCTCCAGGATAAACCATTGCCAAGTTTATCTCCATTGAGGTCTGAGCAAGAGGATCCTGCTGTTGAACCTGCTAAAGCAAAATCTGTACATCCATTGATTGGGAAGAAAGTTTATATTAAATGGCTAGGAGTTAAAAAACATTTTTTTTATGCCGAAATTACTGATTATGACCCTACCAAGGTAATATGTTTAGATGGAATATGTTTTTGATATCTACAATGCAACCTTATTTAAAAAATCATTTGTAACTTTTTTACAATTTTTATTCGTTGCAGGGCAAGCATAAAGTGGTCTATGATCCTCATAAACCATCTAAAGTTTATGAGTGGATTGATCTTAAAGAGGTATTTCAATGTTTTGTTGCACAACGTGTATGACAATTTATGCTAAGACTTGCTTGTAATAACTTATGATCCCATTTCATTGATCAAGGGATACCCTTATGATAACTGATAACAGTTTGTGCTAATATGACTGGTGAACCTTAAAATGTAGTTTTGACTATCAATATTACTATTTTTAAATTCTAGTCATGTTTTATTGTGTTTATGTCAAAAATTAATATGTGATCATTTTTTATATTTATACTGTAATAACAGGTCTTACCTGAGGATATACAATGGGATGTAATTAATGATGCATACATATCCAATAAAACAGAACAAACTAGACCATACATCATTGATGGTGATAATATTCCTTTTACGGATTTACCTGATGATAGTTTATGCCTTCCAGATTTACCAAATGACCAAGTAGAAAACTTTGTAGGTATATAACGGTCATTTATTTCTTAAATAATTTTTTATCTATCTTTTTTGGTTTTAACAAAAATTAACTAATGTGTACTTTACATTTCAGTGTCTTCTATGAAAAGAAAATTAACGGAGGAAGAACCCCCCACAGAATCGAAGTATATTTACTTAGACGATTAGACTAGTTATGTTTGTTGCTATATATGTTCTTCCATAAGTGGAATCACTTTAGTTGGCTTTCCTGCAAGAGTTTTTTGTACATGCTAGCTAACAAGAATTTAGCATATAAAAACTCATCTATCCGTCCGAAATACATTAGTAATCTCCGATAGATCAACCATTAATCCATTGTGTTTTAACTTTATTTTGAATTAAATTGTCACTCCACAAGCAATTTGTGGATTGTTGAAGCTTATACTTTGATTGAGTGTTACCGGGGCAAGATATTCATGGTGTAAGGGAAAACAATCCAAACATAAATAAAGTAAGACTTTCAACTTTCTGTTTGAATGAATGTCTCTATAACAATTTCATGAAGAACGATTGATGTGGCTTTATAAAATTGTATATTTTTCTCATCTTGATCTATCTCATATTATTATGAAATCTTAATATGAAATCAATCATACACAATCACGCTTAATGTTACTACATTCAAACTAACTGTATCCATGCAACACATCATTATCTGTGTTAAAAACCATATCAGTAGCAAATTGCTGATGTAAAGAAATTTAGTTTCCTCTTGGGCAAATTTCCGAAACAACTGCCACAAATCAACAGAGCCAACAAAATGCATTTAACAAACTATTGATTTGATCATCTCACCGTATAATTATAATTGTCATAATAAAATAATTATTAAATCAACAATTTGTATATACTTCAATCTTTAAAAAAAAAAGTGGACATACTAAATGAACATCTTAAATTATATTTGGATTGATGGTATGAGATAAAATAGAATTAGATGAAATAAATTGGAACGCGATGGAATATATTTCATCCAATTCGATCACTTAACTTTACTTTTTCATTATCTCTAATTTAAAAAATAGGAGATGAAAACACTATTTTTTTTATTATTCTTTTAGTACTTAAATATAGGAACACTTGAAACGTATATGGGATCATTTGAACACTTGAAATGTAGGCCTCGCTCACAAGTCACAAAGGAAAACGTGGCTCGTAAGACTCTTCGACTCCTTGCCGCTTCATATTTGTGCTGCTCCTCTCACTTCGTTGTGCACTCTCTTCCATTTTTCACGCATTTTCTTTGCATTATCCACTTTCCGATTTTAACCCTCGCAACGCTCTCCAAATCGATTCAAAACTCGTTCAGGTGAGTGAAACAACTCTATCATAGCATCATGGTGAAGCGCCAATTGGATTTTAGTATTGACGATGACAACAGCAACGGCAATGATACTGATTATCAAACTATTAACGGCCGTCGAGTTATCCGCTCTCGGTACCTCGCCGTCCAGAACATGATTAACGGTGGTAATTCAATTTTATTTAACGGCGATTCAGTTTTCTGATTCTGTTGTTGTGCTCTACAAGTTTGATATTGTGACTGTTCGTGTTTTCTATCTTCTCAATTGATTGTTTATGGTTATGCGAAAACGATCCTCTTAATTTAGAAAGCGCAGAAAACGACGTCAATTCTGTGTTATTGCTGTCGTTTATGTCTGTTAATTAAACTCTATTTTTTTGTATCTATTTTCGGCGTAACAAATGAAATAGCTCAAAACTTATTTGCTTGTTCACATTATGATTTTTTGCAGATGAAATGGAGCATAATGCAGAGCTTAACTGTGAAAAGTTCGGTACGATATTCGGTGAAATGGAGAGCTTACACAAGCTAGGTATTTGATTTGTCTAATTTTAATTGTTTTATGGATTTAATTAATATACAAGTGTTAGATGATTATAAAATTTGATTTTTATGATAATTATTTACAAAATAATTTTTATAAATTATTGTGATTTGTGTAAACCTTTTAAGTGTATAATAATCAAATTATTTTGACAGCTCTTAATTACAACAATACCTAGGTGCTTGTATCAAAAAAAAAAAAGTTGACAAATTCTTGCTTTTATATTTTCACTTAAAAACATATTGGATGTGTGAATTGGTGATGCAAAAGTGCAATCAAACAAGTAAATAGAACAATATATTTTTATATGTTAAAATAAAATAAAATAAATGGTTGCATTCTCTTATATGGAGTAAAAAAACTGTTTTAAGTGGTAGCATCTCTGCAAACTTCCTCAAAATTAAAAAGTAAAACGTTTTAGTATATTAATTTTAAAGTAATATATTCTGTAATTTAAAAAAAAGATATAAATTCAAAAAAAACAACACAAAATAATTGAAATTTAATAAACATTCTCATACTCTAGAGTTCAATTATCTAACAACTAATTATTTTAAACTGCATTTTTTATTTAATTATTTTAAAATAATTTAAGTTTTGAATAGATTTTGTCTTAGGGTACCAGCACCTACTTCTTTCTCGTAGGTATACAAATTTACCAAAAAAGTTTAATTATATGGAATAATAAATTATAAATGCAAACTAGGTTTTACTTTAACCAATAATATAAACCAAGTGAAAGTTGAAAAACTAATTTTAAGCTAAAAGTTGAAAAGTCAACTCATTTCATCAGAAATATTTTGTAACTTGATAAATTAAACTATCATTAGAAGTAAGCTTTTAGAAAATTATGAATAAGTTACTTACAGTCCATTAAAATCAATTACTTGTATTTTATTTCAGAAATTATTTTTCTAAATTTTTTTATTTGACATAGTAGAGTACATGTGACCAATTTTAATTAGTTGAACATGATAATTTATAATTAATATTTCAAAAGCAATCTAAACATCTGATAAAACCAATATCAAGTGAGAAGCAAATTAATAAACAAACACTGAATTTATTCACTGAGTATGCCTGATTGAAGATAATAATTATAGAATATCACACGCTTTATATAAAGCACACACAATTTGTCACTCTTATTCCAAGGATTCGAGAGCCCTGGCCTCTCCTCACAATATTCACTTCTAAAAATTCTAGAATAACTGTTACAACATTCAGTTTTTCTATTTATTTACCCCACAATTTGTCTAAAAGCATAATAACTGTTCCTAACTGCCACAAATATCTATCTTAAAACATAATAATTGCTTCTAACTGTTACCCATATAATTAAATATCAGAATAACTGAATTTTGTGTTCCTCTTTCTTTGAGAACAGTTGCATGATCATGTCTTCTTGATGGAGGCAGCCTTTGTGGTTGTGAGTTGTCTTGCAAATTTTCCTTTTCTAGACTTTGGTATTCCAACACAAAACCACAAAACTTTGAGGGAGGTTGTAAAGAAACCAACAGCAATAACCTTATGACTTAAACTTGAATCTCTCTACATGGTTAATCAGTTTCAAATAGGCTCTTCTTGAAACAACAATTGTTCTCTTTTAAAATGGATGAAGAGAAACCTGTCTCGATTCAACTTGTTGATTTTTACAAGATCCTTGATGATTTAAAAAATTTAGATGATGAAGACAAAGTTCTAATCTTGCTTAGAGCTCTGCCAAGTTCATATGAACATTTCAAGGATGCTATTATGTTTGAAAGAGAACAAACAATTACTTTTGAAGAAGTGCATGCCTCCATCCAAACAAAGGAAAGCAATAAAAGACTTGAGATCAAGAATAATAATCATGCTAAAAGTCTGAATGTGACCAGAGTAAGAATTGAAAGGAAATGATCAAATAGAAATAAGCATAGGTCCAATTCAAGATCAAAATATGTATTGGGATGTTCTTGAAAAGCAAGGTCAATGATTGAATTATTTTGATATTGAGTCAAGGTGGAGAATTGTGGAGATATGTCTCAAATAGATTATTTTCAATAAAGCATAAAGCTGGTACAATGGAAGCAAGATCAATGATTGAATTATTCTGACATTGAATCAAGGTGGAGAATTGTGCATATGTGTCTCAAATCATCTAACTAAAGTTGGTTAAGCTTTAGTGGTTGTTATAACTACCTTTAGCCAAATTAGTTATGATAGGTGATTATAGTTAGTTTGCTTTTGTATACTTTAAATAAAGCTGTAATATAGTTGCAGCAATGTGGTAAGTTGTAGTAGCAGTAATAGCTAGAAACTAAGAGAAGCATATGCAATTCATGATTCATAGAAATTCAGAGAAAGAAGATTAAGGTAGAAAAATAAAGATTAAGTGAAAAGACTAGTATTATTGGTTCTTAAACGATACTAGGAGATTCATCTTGAGAATGTCTTAATTTTGTAAAATTTAATTATCAATAGTAGATTAATCTTGGTTGCTTGTCCGTGACGTAGATCTCATTAATTGAGGCCGAACATGTAAATCTGAGTATTATTCTTCCCTTATCTTTTTTTAATTTTTGTTTGATACTGTGAGTCAAGGTGGAGATATGTCTCTATGGTATGTTATTCCAAAAAATTTAAGGATATACATATACATTTTTTAATGTTTTGCCTAATTTCAGTAACAAAACCGAGAGAACAAGTAGCTGATGCACAGGCTCTGTTGGACATGACCAAATCCTTGGTTGTATCTGCGAAAGCTCATTCTAGTGGTGGACTCACTCCTTCAGCCTTTGTCACTCACATTCTTCAAAAATTTGGAGCATGTGGTGGAACAATTACTAGCACAGAAGATTGCAGCAGAAACTCAATATCTTGGAAGGACATTGGAGTTGCAATTTCAAGTACTTTTGGAGGTGGATATGGGTTTTCTACAATGTAATGTCCATGCATCAAGAATTCTAGTTTTGTTTTGCAATTTGTTTTCCACAATGTAGTATCTCTTTGGATTTTTTCTCTCTTTAATTTGGCTTCTTCAGGATTGGCCCAATGGATGCTAAAATAAAGCAGAGGAGGGTTATTAATCGGAAAAAACATGTGAAGCCCGCTGAATTGGCACGGCCAGAAGAGGTAAAACTTCTTTGAATCTGCAGATCGTGCTAGGAAAGAAATGCGAGACAGAAAATATAAATAGTTTATAATATTCAAAGGATGGTTTGATTTTTATAGACTTTCAATGATGCATCTTCGGTTAGTTTCAATTTGCTACTAATATCTACCAAGTTTCTGTCAGTTTATCACCCATTTACTTGTTGCTATATAAACTATAGTCCTGAAGATCTGGGCCTAGGTCGAGTATGGAATTTGTTCAGCTGAGAATCTCTTTACTACAGTTTAAAATGTAAATAAATACCGTGACTGTTATAATCATGATTTACTAAATTACTTGTCTTTGTTTTTTTGCATTATTGTATCCTTTTGCAGCTTGTTGAAGGTTCAAGGGAAGAGAGAAATGACACTGATAAAAATATGCTAACTATGTTTAACATCTTAAGGAAGAATAGAATTGTCAAGCTTGAAAATCTGGTTTTGAATAAAAACTCGTTTGCACAAACGGCGGAGAATTTATTTGCTTTATCTTTTTTAGTCAAAGATGGGAGGGCTGAAATAAAAGTGGACAAGGCTGGACGTCAACTAGTTTGTGAGCCACTTTGAAAATGCTTATTCTAATCCTCTATATCTAAATTTATTATACTTTTATCCTTGATTTTAATTTTTTTACTTCACCTTTTCTTCGGACACTTGTACTTTGCCAGCGCCAAGGAATGCTCCTACTGCAAAATCAGTTATTTCTAAGGATGTTGTTTTGAGCCACTTTGTATTCCGATTTGACTATAATGATTGGAAGGTATCTGCAAAGAATCTTATTTAAATTAACTTTTTACTTTTGTGTGAATCTGGTGTATTTTTTTAATATGTAATTACAAGTTACAACTTCTTGGGACTGCTAATGTTTTTGGGATATAAAAACAGTTAACCATTGTTATGAAAGAGCTATAAAAACAGCTGACATTTTAAAATTCTTCTGAACTTCAGTATACATTTTTCTTCCTTTAATTTTGTTTTACCTGAGTTTCAACTAGAAGCAAAACATTCAACTGAAAGGAAGCTCCTATGTCAACTAATATTTGTTATGTGTTTATTCTGTACTCTGTAAACTTTTGCTGAATGAAATTTTGAAACTTCCAGCTAATTTTTTGTCATTTATTCTTCTACTCATTTTTTCTTATGAATTTTCAGTTGATGGTTCGCTCTGTTGGGGTTGGGGAGGAGTTGATGCCACATAGGAATAGCCAATCACAGATTCAGAGTAGAGTACCTGCATGAACTGATGGAATAGTTGAAGACTGAAATTAATAGTGTTATTATAATGTACAAAGTTATGATTACAAAGTACATACATTTTGCACGGGTCTAGAGTATACTAACTCCTTTCAAGATTTAATAGTTTTAAGTGCATAAAGATGCTTGTTATTAAGGCAGTCAAAGACCAGATAATGGCACTAGTTACTAATTTCTATCATTTTCTCATTAGTCCATCATTTTTAAATTTGAACCATCCAATTTTTATTAAACAACTAAGATTATGTGATTGTATACACTCACATACACCTAATTCAAATTTATACAAAACAAAGTACAGAAACACAAGACTATAATAGTTACCTTAATTATTGTAATTTTCTCTCCATAGAAAAGTGTAAAACTCTACTACAACTGAATGTTTAATTAATGAGATCATAAGTTAATTAGTAACCAAAGGCACCTTACTTGCATATCAAGTTATCTTCAAGACCCAAAAATCATTGAAATATAAATTTGCATGGAAATAAATTTAACATTAAAAAAATGACATTTAAGTGTACAATCGAACATAATTTAAATGCAATGTCAATAATCATAAATACAAATTTTTAATTGTAGAAAGTAAATTACAAGAAATGTGAAGTAAATAACAATTGAAAATGTTGCAGGAAAATCAAAGACAATAAACACATACTTAATATGTGACAAAACTTAAATTCATTTTTACTTTTAGGAGTAGGCTTCATAGTCTAATTATGCAACCTCTATACAATGGTCTTAAATCCTATATTTATACAAGAATATTGCAATAACTTTTCACTTAGTGACATACCACTTTAGTGATTGTTATTATCATATGATGTTGCGACAGTGAATTTTCTAGCACGGAGAACCGACGAACAATATTGGTCGCGGCCTATTTACTTTGTCAACATAAGTCACCTTTGTTGCATTTTATCAACAATTCCTTTTATACCCCTCTTCTTGAAGTATTGCTATAATGTGTCTGACATTCTCATCGACAGTGTCGTCAACATTCTCATTTTGGCATTTTTCTCTTATGACTTTTTTATTTGCTGTTGTAGTCGTGATATAAGCAGTCGATCTTCCTCTTAAAAATCTTACTATTAACACTGCCTCAGACATTTATGGGTTGTTCTTTAATGACGTTTGCGAAAATTTTATTAAGTAGGATAACAATATGTGATTCTTTTAGAATCGTTTGGTGGTTTTTTTTATCATTATACCACTAAAAGAAAAATTAAATATCATAATACCATTCTTTTTAAATTGTATATTAAAGTATCATCTATTTTCAATTTTGTATTTCTTTTTCTTAAAAATTGGTATTGACCCCTAAATTTTTCAATTAATTTTTTTTTTTAAGGAAAGAAGAAAAATCAATTTTCTCAATATCGATTTCTCAACTGAATTTTTGTTTTTTTTTTAATTATTAAATTTATTTTATCATTTATAAAATTATTTTTATTAGTGGTATTATTTAATAGGCACATATATAACGAATTTGATCAATTAATAAAGCTACGTTCACCCGTTGAAAAATAATACAACAGATTATTTTTCGTTAACATCTTTTTTAATAATAAATATATATTTTATTAATTAATAATTGTTATTTTAATTAAATAAATAATTTAATTTTCATTTATTATTAATTTAATTAATTATTATTTTAATTAAATAATTAATTTAAGTTTTATTAATTATTTAATTAAGTAAATAATATTTTAATTAAATAAATAAATACAATATTAATTTTATATTTTATAATTATTAAAAAAATAATTAAATAGACTCCATAAATAACAATATTTAATTTAATATTATAATTAAACATATAAATATCAAATTAACTAATTTTATTACAATGAATTAATTTCTATTAGGAGCATCAATACAATAAGGAAATTTATTCTTGTTATGTCCCTCGTTCCGACACAAACCACATCTCTTGGGGTGTGTGTTTTTCTCTCGTTGATCCATTTCAGTATGAATACGAGTAGACTGTGGACGACCTTTTGGATCTCTTCTCATGATTGGATTGTGGCACAACTCTATTCCATTGTATTTTGGCCAATATGATTGAAGAGGAATTGTTGGGAACTATTCTTTGTAAACGTCAAATATACATTGCAATGTATACTTAGAAGACACATACATCATGTAGTCACGGTGAATAAACGAACAAGCGGCAATGACATGTGAACATGAATAGTGTAGTAATGATTGAAATTCACCACAATCACACCATCTTTTGTTGAGGTCTACCTTGAATGTCCCTACAGGACGACCGCTTGGTGGACGAACCAACTCCTTAACTGCAAATATACTATGGACTCGATTGTGAATAACAACTTCATGAGAATTTGACATTATTCGTTCCTTGTTAAGATTTTGAATGATTGTATTTGAGTAAATCAAACCTGGTGTCATCATTGCTTAGGTTTGTGTCCCTCTTTCTTCAAATTTTATAGTCACTCTGTAGTATGTTGCTTGCACTAAAGAACTGATTGGAAGATTGTGTGTCCCCTTTAATACATTATTCATGCACTCAGAAAAGGTTAGTTGTCATGTGTCCCCAACGTCTACCTTCATCATATGCTTGTAGTCATTGTTCCTTTGGAATATCGTCGAGTCATTTTACTCCATCTTGACTCCAATCACTGATTTGTCTTCTAAAGTATGTGATGCTTGGTTGAGTCATAGCGTATCCTGAATAAACAAATGTCATCCCCACTTGAAGATTGTCAGGATCTGAAACAAGGTAAGATTGGTTTTTGGACATAGAGTTGACAAATTCATTGTCAACGTAATTCATGTTGTCGGAGGTAACATTGCGAAAATGTGAGGGGGGCAGCGAAAAAAATTGTAGTAGATGGACATTCTACTACGAGTTCCTGATCATCATCGTCATCAACAACAACTTCATCAAGAATGTCATCCTCATACTCACTAAAATCGCCGACTTCTTCATTGTGGGCAAATCAGTGATTGGAGTCAAGATGCAGTGAGATGGTTTGACGATATTCTAAATGAACAATGGCTACAAGCATATGATGAAGGTAGACGTTGGAAACATATGACAACTAACCTTTATGAGTGCATGAACAATTTATAATATTGAACTTTTTGTATAAGAAATTTTTCATAATTTTAACTATAGTTATTATTTATAGCATGTGAATGGAGACCAATTGATAGTGTTGAATTTTTTGTATAGGGAAATTTTTCTTGTTTACAAAAACAAGGAGAATTTTAACTCATATTGCTAATAATACTTCAAATTTTAAATCTTTTTTGTTTAACTAAATAAAATTTTAAACTTTATTCTGACAAACTCAAATTGTTCTATTAAAATGAAGAGAGAAAAAAAAAAAAGCAATTCTTTGCATAATATGTCATCCATGTCATACAAAGAAAACAAAAAGGTAATCGGTCATTGAGCCTCCATACTTTTTCATTTTTTTAGTTTTTACAATATTCTAACTCTAGATAATGTATTTGAGGGCGAGTAAATAAATATGGATAACAATTGAACAATTTTTAAATAAAAATGGGTTGAATTGAACTAAACAATCACATGTATGTATAATTTATTAGATCTTCTTAGAAATTTATGTGATATCATGCAACTAGTAAATCAATTTAAAATTGTAAACAAAAAGATCTATAAAAAAAAAATATAAATGAATGAATCATAGCATTGATATATAATTTCAAAGATTATATACAAATATTTGAAAATATGATTAAACTGTTTTGATACTCTTAAACGAGTATGAAAATGGTGTTCAGCATTCCAAATAAAAAAGCATTCATAATTAAAAGAGACAAATGCAAAAGAAAAGCTGGAGATTAAAAAGCTTGGCAACACTAATTGAACGCTAGAAAGAACATGGAACGGGGAAAAAAATTGTGTACACGCCGAGAAGGTGCATATATAGATGGTTCTCTTAATTGCAGTTTTTTGGGTTTTCTAAATCTCTCGCTTTTATATTACCTTTTTTATCGTTTTTTCTCCACATAGACTACAAAATTAACTAATTAATGTTGCTTATATTCCTTTTCCAAGTTTTAAGCGATAAACATAAAAAGTTAAGGTTAGTAAAAAATTTAATAAAAATTATAAACGCTATGCAATTATTTTGGAAAAAAACTTACTTCATTGAGTAAAAAAAGATTTAATTCAAAAATAAAATTAGAAGAAAATAATAATGTCACAAATATATTTGACGCTGACGTAATCTCTCAAGACACGTGATAAGAGAAAGAATCACGTGAGAGAGTGAAGCGGCAGAGCATGAGAGCGGAAATCCAACTCAAAATTTGAAACCCTAATTTAGAATCACTTTTATAAATTGTTAAAGACAGCGCTGTAATACTGCAAAAAAATAAATTATAACTTTTCATTCTCGCTCTTTTTATTACACCCACCGCCATCAATTTCTCTTTTCTTTTTTTTTTTCTTTTCTTCTTTCTCCAAAACCCCTCTCTTCTTTCGGGGGTCACTGCTAGGGTTAGGGTTAGGGTTTTTCTACTTCCTTCCCAACTTCCAATCATTCCTTTCAAGATCTCTCTAACTCACTTTCGAATTGAGACCTTTTCCTTTAAGGTATCTTCTAGAATCTTCTGTTCGTTGAGTTCATTCTTTGTTCCGAATCTCGATCTATGGATATGCGCAAGAGAGGAAGGTCTGAACACGGATTCAACAATGGAGGATTTAAGAAATCAAGACAAGGTGTGTTTCTTTAACTTTATCAATCGCTCTGATGTGTTTTTTTCTGTTGCTTCGATTTGGTTTCTACTGTAAATTTATGTGCTTTTTATGTGGTTTAAGTAAATTGTGATACTTCTGTTCGAGCTTATTTTTCTTTTGTTGTTGCTTGTGTGTTTATATGTGTGTGAAATACAGTATGTGTAATTGAAAATTGTTCTCAATTGTTTATTGCTAAATTTCACTAAAAAACTTTTAAAATTGTAAAAAAGTTTAAGGTATAGTGCTAATTCAGGAAGTAATTATCTCTCCCACGCTCGTGCATATACCTAACACTGTCGTTAAATTGAATTTTCAGTAGTTGGGGGCGGGGGCATTGGAAAACATATTAAATATTAATTGCTGTTATTGCAACCTTTTATAAACTCAAAATGTACACACCCTTCCAAAAGTTGTTATGTATGATAATAAACTCGGAACATGTAAAAAAACTTCCATAAAAATTATGACGTCTGATTATGAACTAAGAACATGTAAACACAAACATATCTAATATTGTATCACTCAAACGTAAGTATATTTTTATTTTAAAAACTGTTAATAGCTTTTGAGTATAGTGTAATAGATTAATAAAGGGAGGATGTTAACTGAGAACAAGTAATAATGTTTTGCAACAGAAATGGACTCCTTATCAACTGGTGTAGGAAGCAAATCGAAGCCATGTACCAAGTTTTTCAGGTTCAAGTCTATTCCTGTCTAAATAAATACATTGAACTGTCATATTTTATATTTATAATAGCATATTATTATAATTATTTTAATAATTAATTTTAGAATTGCTTTAAAACTACAATTCTGCTAATTAACTTGATATATGAAGCTCTTATACAGGTACAACACTATTCTTTGGTCTAAACAAGTAAAAGATTAGTGGTTTATAAACAGAGTTTGTAAAAGATAAGACTTTGCAGGACAATAATTGGGTCGGAAACCACTATCATCAATGATAAATCGACCATTTTTCCACTCATGTTTAGCCTAATTAATTTCTATTAATTTTAATCATTTTAACAACAAGCTTTCAGCTCATAAGGGTTTTAATAGTTTATGAACCAACATTTGATTGGTAAGCTATCAACTAACTAGCATGAATTAAACATTGATTGGTTGGGTCAGGTATGATGTCAAAACTGTACATATAAATTAGTAGTTTTGTAGTGTACATGTTTGTTGGAGGATATAGAGTCCCATATTTTTGGTTATCCATAACATTGAACAAGAAACAATTCTATTCAATCCCTGATTCTAATTATATGAAACTTTCACTGTGAAACAAATGATGCAAAACCCACCCTCTTATTGTTTCTCTAATGGTTGGCAATTGTTTGAAGCTGATCTGTTTGTCATCACTTGGCAACATTGTTTATCTTATCTCATTTTGTTTTGCTGCTTCTCCCATTGTTTATTAACTTCGAAACATGAATAAACAAATTTATGTTTTAATTCTTTTTCCTTTGCTTGACAATTAATCCATGGATCTCGTTTTATATTGATGCTCATGTACTTGAGGAGTTGAAAAGTAATTAATATGTTCCCTTGTTCCTTGTCCTTAGGAACTGGGGGATAAGAGTGTCCATGGCATTTATGTGTCATCTTTAGTAATGATTTAATGTTAATCTGATCAACCCATATTTGTTTTGCAGCACTTCTGGATGCCCATTTGGTGAGAGCTGCCACTTCTTGCACTATGTTCCGGGTGGTTATAATGCTGTTGCCCAGATGATGAATCTAGCACCTGCAGCGCCTCCTGCTCCTAGAAATGTTGCCCCCCCATCACATGCTCCCAATGGGTCTGCGCCATCTGCTGTTAAAAGCCGTATATGCAACAAGTTTAACACTGCAGAAGGCTGCAAATTTGGTGACAAATGCCATTTTGCTCACGGTGAATGGGAACTTGGGAAGCCTGTTGCTCCATCATTTGATGATCACCGTCCCATGGGACCCCCCAATGTAGGTCGTTTTGGTGGTCGAATGGAGCCTCCTCCTGGTCCCGCTGCCAGCTTTGGTGCCAATGCCACTGCCAAGATCAGTGTAGAAGCTTCCCTGGCTGGAGCAATCATCGGTAAGGGTGGTGTGAACTCAAAACAGATCTGTCGCCAAACTGGAGCCAAACTTTCAATTCGAGATCATGAGTCTGACCCAAATCTTAGGAACATTGAACTTGAGGGAAATTTTGAACAAATTAAGGACGCAAGTAACATGGTGAAGGATTTGCTGGTGACCCTGCAAATGTCTGCACCACCTAAATCAAACCAAGGTGCTCCTGGTGCCCCTGGCCATCATCATGGAAGCAACTTCAAAACAAAACTGTGTGAGAATTTTACAAAAGGATCTTGCACTTTTGGAGATAGATGTCATTTTGCACATGGAGCAGCTGAATTGCGAAAATGAAAACTTTGCCTTGGTGATGTGGTGTGTTATCCTATCAATCCAGGACTATTTTGATTATTATTGTTGTGCATTGCTACTTAGGGGTACTGACAGGACTTCTCTGATGTTAAGAGTTTTGTTGATTTTGTTTCCTTTAGATAGCAACATTAGCTTTCCAATTTCAGTTTTCCCTTTTATTATGATTATGATTATATGCTCTCCTCATATTGCCGGAACACTGATCATAGTCTTGTCCTTCTCATTTTGGCGTTGCGGATAAATTTCCTTGTAGTTTCTCTTATGTCATCCTTTCCATAAAAGTGATTCATAGAATGTTTAAGGTTAAGCTAGATTCGTGGATTTAAATCGCTTTTCTTAATCTGTTTGATTGGCAACTTGAAAACCGCTAGAGAATGAGCTTTTCAATAAATAGGTTTCTAGAGAATGAACATTTCCAATTTTGTTACAATAAATTGAAAAGTTAAGAGAGGTTTATAAAAGCGCAATTTCCAGTTAACGTAATCTTTTTTTCTGTGTCCTACCTGCAACTACTATATCTTGAAACAAACAAATAATAGATAACATAATCTCTGGATGAACTTACTAATGCATTAAGACCAGTTTTTAATAGAAGAGACCTGGCAAATTGTAGCATGTCTCATCAACATATGACGAGAGTAACAAGAAGAAAAAATAGAAGAGCTATGCTATTTGGTATGACTAGTTTTTTCACAAAAAAACACAACACTGACGTTTCAATTTTGTAAAATAAAAAAGAAAAATGAAAATTAGAGTTAGGCGGAATTCATGGACAGTGGGTAGTTGAAATAAAGATAAAATGTACTATGGCGTAGATGCAACATATAATTGAACTATGGCGTAGTAAAATATAGAAATAGTTTAGAAAAGAGGAGGAGAGAGTATAGAAGTGAAACATTCTAAGAGTTCTTTCTTCGCTCACTTTTCGTTGCTTCACATATGACCTCAATTTATAGTGGATGTCTTGAAAAATACAAATAAAAAATAAATACAAGTCACGCCTATATTACAAAGTTAAGATCTGGATCCCAAAATTTACTAAGTAGTTTTACCTAAAATGATACGAAATTTCAAATTATAAAGCCTTTTGATAATAATTTTATTAACTTATTAACAGGCATAGATCTCATTACATTCTAAATAAGTAACGAACAATTAAAATATCTATTTTATATTTTGATATCAATTAAACTACTCATTCTATATTTATATTTATGACAGGTTTTATCTAACAAACTCATTTGGATGTTAGGAACAATGTTGTCATATAGTAGTACCACTCGTTCTTGCCTGTTGTATAGAGGGCATGCACAATGGCACATGGTCATTTGGAATGTATAAATATGACATTATGGGTTCTGTTGGAATAATTTCTCTTGGACATTAAGCAAACTACGAATAACATTTATATGAGGATTACAGTTATCATGAACCTTCTTATTAAATAAAAATCAAATCATTTAATATTCGTTAAGATAATATATATTTTAAATAAAATTTTATTAATTTTAATATAAAAATATATTAAAATATAAGACCTTTTAGTTTGTTAAGTAATTTTTTAGGCTTTTTTATTTTTAAAAAAAATCAATTCTTTAAAGGCATTGCAATGACTTTAGTAGCCTATTCTTGGGATAAAATTTCTCAAATTGACCTAATTAACTTTTTTTGGCCACTTGTTAGATATTCTACTTGAATAATAATTCATCAAAATATTATCCCAAATTTAATATTTAATGAAAAATTGGAGAGAAAAAATGAAAGCACGATAATTTATTGAAAAATTCCAATAATAAATATGGATATATATTATATACGAATAAAGATACCCAATTATATAATAACTGTGAAACAATAAAAATTTATGTTCTGGGTTTACATATATATTAACTGTTGGTTTTATAATTTCAAATTTAATATTTCTACTTAGCTATTTATTAATTAGAATTCCAAATCTGAAAATAAATTGTTGTAAGAAAATTAGAATATCATCAATGTATATCAAAGCGTTTGATAGCATGGAATTGTATACTCCTGTAATTGGACTTTTGAAATGGTTAAACAAATTTAAAATGCAAAAATAAATTTGTATATTTTGTTTGGAGTTATTTCTAGTTGATTTGAGATCGAATTTTGGGATAATTTTTTTTTAATATTCTCGATCTACTGTATAATATTGACTAATTCAAATTTGAAAAATAAAAAATTGATAAAATAATTAGACTAATAGTTAATATTTTAACAATTCATAAATAATTAATTACATAATATCAATTATTTATTTAATTATTAATAATTTATATTATTGTATAAAATAAAATCACTTCATAGAGATCAAATCCCTTCATTTCTACTCTAAAAATATCTCAATTTCCAACTATATCAACTAGTTCTTTGACAACAATATCAGCAAGTTATTATGCAAGTAACGTACAGTATTTTTTGCACCTTAAGAACAATCATTAGACTTATTATTTATGGTTATTAAACCTTACTTGATGTGTACGCAATCACATGTTCCGTTTTTATTGAAACGTAGGGAAATTACAATTGAACGATTGAAAACGGTCCACGTACAAGCAGGAACTTTCACAAGCTCAAACCAAAAAAGAAAAGGAAAATGACACAAACAGGACAACGATCGAAGATAACAAACAAACCATACCTCCTAACAACATTTACTAATCTTTTTTTGACGATACCTGTAAAATTAATTATTACTACTTAATTCATTTCCATTTTATAAACTAAACAAAAACTTAATTTCCTATCGACAACGAAGATGCTGAGAATATCCTATAGTTCTAACAACCGGTTTCATTTCCATTTCATAATCTCACATGATGAGCATTTATAAACAAAATATTATATTTTCCTGAATTCTATCTAAAAATGAAGGAAAGGGAATAGTCTTAAACCTGTGACTAAATTGTGTTATGCTAACTTGGGTTCCCTAGTGATTTTTCTAGAAGGAAAGGGAATAGTCTTAAACTCATTAACCAGTGACTTATGCAAGAGTTTATCAATTTTAGTGAGACCAGTGAGAGCAACACTATCAGGATCTTGTAAAATTGGATTATGCAAAGGATTCAATGCTTCTAAATTAGACCTCAACATTTTATCCTTCTTCAAATAATCACTTTTCTTATCAAACCAATCACCCCAACCTTCTCTCAAAGGAGACACATTCTTCCCAAATTTCAACAAAAGCGCGTCCTCGATCCCTTTCACTTCCATCAATTTGATCCTCACGCGCTCGTCCACCGCCACGTCATCACAACCAAACGCGTCCTTTCCGCGATCCTCTATGACCGTATCGAAAACCGTGAATCCTTCGTTAAATTCCTCCGTCATCATCGTCATTGATCGTTTGCTGAACGATCTTCGTATTACGCCTGCAACGTGGTAGAAGAAATAGCCTGAAGGTTTGTTGCTTTCGTCGGTAGGATCGTCGTCTTCTTCTGCGTCTGTTGTTGATTCCTGTGTTTGCTCCTCGACTATGTCTAGTGCGTCGATGGTGTCCTCTCCGTTCGTTGCTTCGTCGTTCGATGAATCGGAGAGGAGAGAGTGGTAGTTTACCCCGTGAGAACGAAAGCGATGGTGACTGTGCCTGCGAAAGAGGGAGACTGATGTTAATAGAAGAAGAACTGAAACGACGGCGCATAGAATACCGCCGTAACGGGGGCGTCGCCGGGATCGGAGATTTCTTAGCATCTTCGCCGTCGACGGGAAATTAAATTATTGTTTAGTTTATGAAATGGAAATGAAATCAGTTGTTAGAAATAATTGAGTTGAATGTACCGTCATCTTCTCCGTCTGTTAATTTAAACCACAAATTAAGACATTGTTTCATAAATCCAACCACTAAATTCGTGTAACTTGTATTTTCATTTTTTAAATTTGTGAGTTTATTTTGCATTAATGAAAGACTCTCTCTCTTTAATTGAAAATTTATTGTCCTTGAAAAAAAAATATAAATTAATGTATATTTTAAAAATACGTATTTTTATTATTTTTAAAATTACAAATAACTATTTAATTAAAAAATATTTAGTAAAAAAGTTAAAAATTATTTTAATAAAATAAATGACCTTTTAATTAAAAAATTATAGTCTTTTATTAAATATTTTAATTCTTGAATATATTTTTAAATAATCAAATTAATTCTCAAATATATTTTTTAATCATTTTAATTTATATATAAAATCACTAATAAATAAAATACTAAAGATATGTTATTTAAATTTGGAATAGAAAGTGAATCCTTTAATGCATACCATGATTAAACTACTAAAAATCGGATGAGATGACTTAATTTAAATAATTGAATTGAAAGTACCACTTAAAAAACTTATTTAAAAAAAAAATAAATGTCACAATAATCCATCAATAGAGTAAACGTTAAAATAAAGTTACTCTTAATATAGAAAAATCTCAAAATAAATTTAAAATATACTAACAAATAAAAAATTTATAAATTATTATAATCAACTATTTTCACCTACATAATGTATTTACATTTTTTTTAATCTTTTTACATAAAAGTTTTATTTTTATTAATTTTTAATTTAAGTTGAAATTTTTAATTGGATCGAATAAATTAATAGGGCACTTTTAGTATCTGAACTTTAAGTTTTTTAGTTAGTAAAATAAATAAACAAACTAAATCATAAAAATAAAAAATAAAAATAAAAAGACCTCGACCCATTTTATCATCGCTAATTTAAATTAAGTAGCAAGTCGTTAATTAGCGTAGCTAAACTCATTTTCCAAAATAGATAAACGAATATGGTATACAATTAATCAATAAAAAGATTTGGCAGAAGCATCAATGTTGGCAACTGTTTCCTTAATGTTCTCTCCCATTTTCTTTCCTCTATGCATTTTCAGTTTTCTTTTTCAACTATCAATTCTTTGATTGTTTCTTTCTATACGTTTTTTATAAGTCGTTCTCTTTTAGCTTAGTTCATACAGTGCACTCTATGTCAATTGAAGAACACGTGGCCAGGAGTTACGAATAGTGACACGTGGCAGACACCCATTTGAGGGAATTATTTGGCCCGGTCATCATCATCAACAAAACGCTGTGGATCGGTGTCGGCTGAAACAAATTAATCTGCGGTCAATTTCAGTCACACTTTCAGTAGTTGGATGGATCCAGATGTTTATGTATGGGCATAACTCATCTTACAATTTAAATTTGTTGATATGTTAATAAAATTATATTATTTTTTAAAATATTATAATAATAATAATTTTATATAATATTTATTAGTAAAATATAATTTAACCTCCATATGATTTGTTTTTGAATTTATCTCTACATATAGTAATTAATTTAAGATCCAGTGGTTGAAATTATAAATTCACACAGGGAATCGCTGGTTACTACGAGATAGTTGCATCACAAATTTCACGAATATATTTTAGCCGTTAGAATTTATTACATCATCTTTTACATAGTTTTCATTTGAATTGTGCTCATGTTGTAGGAAGCTAATAAATACGGATGGTAACGTAAAAGGTTTAAAATTGACAATAGATGGTATGATGATAGCAATGAAATGAATGGGTGGTTAAATAGGTAATTTCATATTGAAAGGCAGTTTGCTTTTGGTTACGTCTGTAACAATATTCCTTCTTTGTTTGGTAAATTAGTTTTTAATTATTCTGTTTTCGCAAGTTTATCTATTTACTATTAATATTGTTAATTAAGGTATAAAGATTAGAAATTTAAAAGGAAAATATTTTAATAAGTTCTTAATATTAAATTTTTTATTAGCAGTAGTCATTAACAAATTTTAAACAATTTCAACAAATTAAGTACAAATTCATATTTGAACCAAGTACATTGTTTTATATTCAAGATTATAAAATATTTAAAGTATGAGTTGTATTAAATAAATCCAAATTAAAAGTTTTATATTGGACAATAAATTTTAAATTTTTAAAAGTTGAAAACAGAGATTTTAGTACAACAATAATATAAAGATTTTATATTTAGCTAATTGGCAGGTGCTTCATTAACACTTTTATTCACATTTTCTTAACTTTTATTCACATTTTTTATAAAATATTTAAAGTGATTTATGAACTTCTTAGATGAATAATTGATTCTTATAATATTTTTGAAATAATTTTATTGATTGAATGTAAGTGATAAACAAATTTTAATTAGAAATGAATTGCTCCAAAATTCTGGTTTGTTTATTTAGAAAAACATTATCTTGACATGAACTCGACTTACGTTAATTAGGCTACAGATATCACCAAAAACCTTCTGTTACTATTTTTAATAAATCCATTTCAATATTTTCATTCTTTTTGGGTATCGCGCATCAAATACTTAGGAGACAAATCTAATCTAATATGTATCTTTCTATACGTTGGTTAAAAATGGAATCTTACACTAAGTATTCAAGTAACTCAAACATCTAGCTAGTGTCACACCATAATGGTTTTGTTTCATAATTTAAAAGAATATATGGTAGAGATTTTAAGAACAAAACGTCAAAAAAAAAAAAAAAAAAAAAAAGATAAGGCCAAAAAAGATATAATAGTTTTAACCCTTTGGTTATCTAACAAAATCGAAGTAAAAATGTCTTACTACACAAATTTACAAGCCACATTAATATACTTGATGTGGGATTTTCAACAAACCTTAATATAACAAATATAAAAAGATACCCAATTAACATACTTAACTTAAAAAGGTTTATATCTATAAAAATATAAGAAAAATAAAATAGTAAACCAGATTTGTTATTTTCAATAAATATGAAATAATTTCCTTAAAATAAAATAGAATAAAATAATCACTTAATATATCACATAACCCAAATCACAATTTATTTAATTGAAAGAAAGTGAAATTACAAATGACAAGTTCATGACACAGAACGCTCCACGTAAAAGTAGGAACATCCACAAACTGATAGCAAACTTACAGAAAAGGAAATGAAACAAATGTAAGAAGAGTACAACATTGAGTTCTTATTATTTAATTAACTATAAGAACCGCCAGTCGTATACCCTGTGGCATTTGGATTTCCACCAACACGAGTATTATGGGCCGTAGCAGTCCCATCTGTGCCTCTATTAGTTCCTATCGGGTGTGAGCCCACCACTCCCTCCGTGGTATGCCCCATCGGATGTCCAGTTCCATGACCAGGCAATGCCGACATCTGATGGGCCCCCGTGGGCTGTCCATAATTCCCTGTGGTAGAGTACGTGGCGGTTCCAGTCCCAGTAGTCTGTCCCATTTGCCCTGCCGTTGTCGACTGTTTTACAGCCGCGTTGTGTTCACGCGCCGCCTGCTTGTCTAGCTCTGCTTGGGTCATCTTTACGTCTTTCTTGCGGGTTGCCATCTCTTTCTCCACAGGATCACGTGCTTTCATCTTCTCTGTCTGATTTTATAAGACCCAACACATTCATTAATTACTTCACCACATCATTTACTTAAAAATATTATATTTATAAGAATAAGTCATTTTCAGCGTAACATTTAATTAATTAATTTATAAAAATAAATAAATATTAGGAATACCTTTTCTTGAACAACGGCCTTGGTCTTCTCCATACCGGATTTTGCAGAAGCACCAACATTGGCAGCTGTTTCCTTAATGCTCTCTCCTGCTTTCTTTGCACCTTGCATTTTCAATGTTTCAACGATCAGTCCTTTCTTTTTATTTAGCTCAATCAATGTGTAAAAGCACACTGCATCTTTATCTATTTATAGATTTAGGGGCCAAGCAGCTCATCTACACGTGTCGAGTTAGGGGACACGAGGCCATTTAAATGACCTACACGTATTTACCAGGTGTCTAAGTTATGATACAAGCGTGGCAGTTTAGGAACTTAAGACACAACTGGCAGACACCCATTCGAGGATTCAATGGGCATTTTTTTGCATCCTCTCGCCAATAAACTTTGTTGTTCCCAGGCCATAATTAAGGGTTCAATTTCGTGTTCATTAGGTCATCACTTTACTTCTTATATATACTCTTCTTCTCGTGGTTGTTTTGTCTATTGTTTCTTCTATAATGTGTTTTAAACCATTAATGCAAGGTGGATTCCAAATATAAGCGAACTATTAGAAAAAAACAATCACGCGTGAAAAAAGATAAAACTTGCGAGATGCTTATTTATCATCTTATAAGTTCATTATACAAAGTTAGGCCATGTATAAATATTAAGTTAGACTCAATTTAAAAATATCGTAATGCACATATTAGTCGTAATGCACATATTAGTTATAAATGTTAGTTATTCGTATGTTATTAGTTATATATTCGTATGATAGTTTAAAATTTTGATGAGATCCGTTTAATCACTCTCTAAATATATTTTTGGGTTCTCTAAACAAAGAAACAATAAATATAATTCAAATTTATGACTCTCATATTTATTTTTGTCAAACCATCATCAATTGGATTATAATTTCAGTTGTGTAGACAAAAAAATGCCACAAATTTCTATTTATAAGGAGTAATGTTGATCAATAGTAGAATTTCAAATAACTTTTATATCGTGGTTCACCGTATATTATATCAAACACATAAAAGTGGCACCTTATCTTTTATTGGATTCTTACGAATGACCATGAAACAGGAATCACGTAATTATCTCTTATAGCACAAAACTTTTGTAGACGAACGTTTGAGAGAATTACAAACATTGTTCAAACGAAAACATCTCTACACATTATACACAAATATAGAGCATCCTTTGTTTGTAGTGCTAGCTGACAAACAAAAGTGATAAAAGTTAAAAAATGCCTAGTGTATTTAAGTACGACTATTGTTTTTGTTGTTAGGTAAACATTCTTTGCAATTATGTGTAAGAATTCTATTTATAGAGATACTTATACTAACTTTGTTCACTATAACTTATGGTGTTTCGTGTTTCATTAATTCACACGGGTGTATCATTAAGGTGTACCTTTGAATCAAATAAGTCTCACTTGTTTATGTTATCATCCCGTTTATATGTTCTAACGTGTATGACCTTGTAGGTTTCCGTAACATGAGTAGTAATATTTTATCATCTATTTAATCTTTCAACCAATGAACGATATCTAACAACACATAATTTTTATTCGAGTGACGAAAATGTCTTGTGATTTGAGATAACCTTTATAGATAATAATCACGTGTATACCAACACTTGACTGCAATATATGAAAGTAAAGTTCTATAGTTGAATCATCCATTCGATATTCTCTTTAATCGAAATTTACTTATTGACTTTACTACTTCAAAACAAACATAAGAAATAAAATACCCCATATTAAAAGTAAGATACACGATAAAAGTTGAATATTTAAATGTAAAACATTAATGGCCCTTAAGGCTTTCACCAAATGAATGAGTAAACCACCAAAAGCCTCCACAAAATTATGGGGTGCAAAAGGTTACTCCCTAAATTTTAAGAAGTGGAAAATGTATATCTATGTATTTGAATAAGGATAAATGAACGGTTCTCTTTGTCAAAAATATCTATTAGTGAGATGTTAAGTGTCATGTGATATACAATATTTATAGGGAGTAATTTGACATTTTACGTTAGGGAGTTAAATTGCCAAATTTAAAATACATTTTTATTGGTAGGCAGTGAAAATCCAATTACAATACTCTTTATCATCTTAATAGTGATCCAACATTAATGTGATCAATCACATAATGTACTACTATTTTTTATGAGTAATGAAGAGATAAGTTTCCAATAAAAAAAACAAATAAAATTAAGAGTAAACAAAAATATATATATTTAAGTTTGTTATATGTATAACTCATATTTAAAAAAATATATGTCAGCTCACTTGATTCACATTAAACATGAGACAAATAATAATAATGCAATTGACGCGAGATATATGATCTAACTAACCATTAAGAAGCAATGATGCTCAACGTTCACCCACCGAGGCTTTTCAAACTTGTAAAGCAAGGGCTTTGGATTTCAAAAAAAAAAAAAATGCATAAAGGTTTTGGCCTAATATCTTTTTTAGTAATTGCAACAACCACCAACTTCCTTTAAATTAGACTTAATAAAGACACAACCACCATTATAGTTATGTGCCATGGAATAATTTGCTTATTAAGATTATATTTTTCACATACTAATTTAATTATTTGATAATAGTTAGTCCGTATATAATTACAAATACTGATATTTAATTGTGAAGTAATTAAATTTTATAAAAAGTTAATCATGATGAGATGGGATTGATATGAAATAAATGCTAAAAAAAATTAGATATTCATTTGTCATGTCAATAACAATCTCGAATGGTAAAGTTTAGTTTACACAAATTATTTTGTCTAATACTTTATAATTTTAAATAATGATAAATATTATTTTTCTAAGAAAATACTAAATTGATGAAACTTCTCTAATATTCAAAAGAGGAAAAAATAATTTATTTGAAAAAATAAGAGAAAAAATAATATATGTCGTATACTACGCTTTTCAGTTATGGATTATATAATATTGTAATAAATTAAATAAAAGTTATGTATAAAAACTGTTGATGAACTACACTATTCTGTTATTGATTAAATAATATTAATTTAATGTATTTGAGATTTTGAAAAAGAAAAAAAAAAAAACACTAGTATCAATGTAAGGGACAAGATGATTTTAAAAGTGAATTTTGAGCGTCAACGTTACAATAAGTCTAAATTTTAGAATTGATGCAACCATTAAATTCTATTTTCACAACTAAAGATGGAAGTCCTTGTCCATAATGTGGCACGCCTTATTACAAGACCACTTTGTCAGGCGATTTATAATTTTCTGATTATTTAAACTATTTTTTATATATATTAAGAATAGTAATAATTACAAAAAAAAACTGTTTTACTAAATTATTTCTATTAAATATTATAAATGAGATTTTAATAAAACATTTTTTTATATTTATAATTAAGACGACACTTTAATTAATATTAATATTATAAATTGAATTTTAAAAAACACATTTATATTCTTTTATCTATAATAAAATGATATTATAAAATAGTTATTTGAATATTGAAAATTGGAAGGATCATTAATTTAAAACTTTAAAGAACGGGTTCCTTTAAAGTTTGGATGTAGAGATTTACGGTGGAGAATTGATTTGAGTGAGAAAAATATCTCTAGAAATGAGGTGCTTGGCTATGGCTATGGCTATGGCAATCGCAATCGCTATTATCCGTTGGGCATGGTAGGAAATAGTGGAGGATGGTGCCCAAGCGATAAGAGAGAGAAAAGACAAATAAGTGCGAGTGAGAGAGAGAACATGTTGCATCGCAAATTGCGAGTAACACGTTAAAAAATCCCTGTGGGTCCCACGACCCTGGAAAGGAAGGTGGAGTGCTAAACATAGTTCCTCAATAAATACCGCCCCATTTCGCACTCATATACCTCGCCCCCTCTCTTACTCCCTCTTCATCAATCAGTTTCTGCGCCGTCTCAACTACCTCTTCTCCTTTTTCCACCTCCAGGTACTTTCTCATTCATCCTATCTTTTTTTCGCCTCAATGTCGTCTACTTTTTTAATATATCGTTAGATCTAACAATTTCTCACTCCCTCCGCTTCTTTTCCTTCAATTTTAGATTTCCCCGTTTCTATTACCTAAACGTATTCCTTTATTCATTCATTTTTATACTTTTTCATCTTATTTTCATAATCTACTATCAATATTTGCCAATCCTCTGTTGATTTATTCCCTCGTTATGTTATACGATTTTTTTCATGAGTGTATTTGGTACTTTTGTGTTAGCGTTCAATATTCATTTATGGCTTCTCTATCAGATCTAAAGAATAATCTCATTTTTCCGTATTGTTTTTCGTATTTTTGGTGATTTTGTACAATCACTCAGAAAACTGTAGAGTTTTGTTCGTGCTTCATTTATTATTATAAAAATCAGTTAATATTTTTTGCGGATGTGTTTTTCTCTTGCGAATCTCATTTGTTCGGTATGAGTCTGTCTGCATTCAACGGATGTTTTATAATTTTATTATTATTGTGTCAACAATTGAAACCTCAATTGTGATATGATGATTTTTTTATAAGTTGATTTGTACAACTTGGTTGAAAGTTGGGTATATTTGGATTCTCTCAACTAAATTGAGTTTACAACAGAAACATATCTCTGCAAGCCGGCAACTTTTAAGCTTGTTTATGAAAGCTAAACAATTTGCATACCTTTGTTGTCTACGATTTGATATTTAATAAGTATTTATGAAAAATGTGCCAATAACTCCTAGGGAATAGTCGATCTCGATGGACACCTTCCCCGATTTAGCACCATCTAAATAGCCAAAAAAAATTTTACCATGGTCTTGACGTGCATATTCAGATGAGTGAAAATTAAACACCTATTAAGTAGTGTTATTAAAATATTATAAACGAGTGATGTTTAGGGGCGGAATCCACTTCAGCACCTTAAGAAAATAGAGCTACGTTGTAGACATTCTGACTCTATATGAATGTGTGACTCTGATTTCTTTTTATTACTTTTCAAAACAATTGTAGTATTTAACTATTTTACTTACATAAAAAAAATATAAAATTATATTATTTTATCCTTATTTCAATTCGATTATCATTGTAAGCTTGAGAATAACATATTTGAAAATAATACACAATAATAATAATAATAATAATAGAGTATACAGATGAAAAAGAAATCCATAAAAAACTTGAGTGATAATCTTTACTTAAAAGTGATTATTAAACAAATTTTGTGACAGTTATTGTGAGATGAATAAAATATATATTAGTAATATAATATAAATTTATAGTTTGAATGATTTTTCTTGGCGAAAGTTTCAATGACTTTTTTTTATATTATATATATATATATATATATATATATATATATATATTACGTGGAATACGTTGTACTCACTGGGAGAGGAAAAAAGACGTATTGGGGGTTTTCCTTTTGAGCGGGCGGACGGTTTTAACAAGATGGTATAGTTTATTAATTAACGTCTTTTTCTTTGAAAACCAAATTTAATGGCTTTTTAGGATTGTCATACGAGAATGGATTACTACACTAAACTAAGAAAATAAAATTGAAGAGAGAGAAAATGTAAGAGAGAGAAAGATAATTTATTAAAGAGATGATGAAGAGTGTATGCAGAGAGGTGTCTGTTAAAAATGATATTTGTTTGATGAAAAATATGAAACACGCACCCTGTTTCGCTTTTTTTTTCTTTCTTTTTCCTTCAAATTTTTACGTTGAAAGTGATAAAATAATTTTTTGTAATATTCGTCTAAAAAAATATGAATACTTTTAAAAAAAAAAGTAAATATCACGTGAAAAAGACCAGGGTCATGCCATGCGAGGAAAGTATTGTATGCAGCAAAAAACAGCTTAAAGTTTGGTAAGATGTTAAGTGCAGGGACCATCGATTATTGTCACATAAAGCCTATATATTGATGCTCTGTCACCAGATTATTTTTTTGGTTACTACATCTTGGTCTCTATTATTTGTTTATTTATTTTAGATAAATGCTAATAGTATCTTTAAATTTTTTGATTAAGGAGCTAAACATGATAAAATTTTATAAGAATGTACAACTCTGAGATGAGTGATAAACTAAATATTATGATTTTATTTTGGTGTAAAAAAAATTATGATTTTTAATAATAAAACTGCATTTTTTAATCAGTATTCTAAACTTCGATTAGTAATTTAGTACTATTGGCAGTACTCTTATTTTTCTAACTTGCTCACGTTATGTGGACCCTATGGTTATTGGTGTCCCGAGTCACGTGTTTTGATTACAGAAAATCTCCACGACATGACGAGGGTCACGATGTTTTTTTATGTTCAGTTTTATTGCTGATTTTGCAAGCTGGAATTGCGTTAGAAATGATAAATTATTCCCACGAGTTTGTCATATTCCTTCATTTATTGTTTTTAAATATAATAAAGTGTTGAACTGTAGTTTGGACCACCACTAGGGAAGATCCAATCAAATTCCTATCAGCCACGCAAATAAAGCTCACTATAAGTTTTTCGGTTCAAACTGTGGGTTTTAGAAAGATTATTAAAGTTGATTTTAGAGCTGCTTTATTTTGCAAGTGCACACCCTCCATGCGGTGGTGTTTGGAGGTTCTTCATTCTAAATAATTAAATCTACTTTTGGGTTTTAGGAAGAGGATTGTGGTAGGAAAACTTGTTTTTCTTTTAATGAACATAGTGGAAAACTGGTATTAGAGAAGTAGTATAAAAACATCAATATTGTTGAGAAAGTTGAAGTGTTGACATAGGAATTAATTCTGTGTAGGATGTGATTTATCATAGGGTAGCAAAATAATAACGCAAATGTCAAGGGACGGTGTTAACACTTAACATACATGAGTTTGGGAGCTATAACTTGTGGAGAAAATGACTCTCTTTTATCAGATTGAAGCATCCCAAATGATGAATTATATATGTTTGGATTCTATTAGAAACAGAGGGACACTTTTTATCATATAGGGTCTCCGATGATTGATCATAGAATTTTCTAGTTATCAGTATATTATTGAAAAAGTTGTCTTACTTTTCTAACAGACCTTTTTTGAATAATTCTATTTGGTGAGAATAAAAAACAACTATAACTCTTTCAATGATATTCTATCAAATTCTTAGTATGGTCATGATCATGACATCCGCTTTGAAGACCTTGCCTCAAATGAGATAGAATTATACATTTCGCATTATACTTTCTTTTTTTCTTTTTAATTTGTTTCATTGAATTATCTGTAAACTTCTCTCTGAGTGTATACAACACTGTCAAAATATATTTTCCTAGTACATACAAGGAAAGTTATGTGAATTTTGTATATTGTTTCGATCAAGAAATTGCTTCAATTTGTTTATGGATCTGGATAGTGTTGCATGTTTATTCTTCTTAATTGTTAATTTTTTTTAAACATGTTTTTGTGTATTTGCAACATCTGAGATGCTCATTCTAATTTTGGATGCGTGTAGAGACAATTATGGTAGGTATTGCTGATGAGGATAGATTGAAGATTTCAGTCTTGTTACTGAGAATTGTACTACAAATTGCATTATGTAAACCTATGGTCATTGCTTAGAGGAGTGTTGTAACGAAATGCTTTTTTATGCCATGGCAGGTTGCTGAAGATGGGAGCTGGTGGCCGAACCTCTGTTCCTCCTCAAAACAGGAAGTCGGAGAATGACACTGTGAAGCGGGTGCCATCTGAAAAACCGCCATTTAGTCTCAGCCAGCTCAAGAAGGCCATTCCACCTCACTGTTTTAAGCGTTCTGTTATCCATTCATTCTCCTATGTCGTTTATGACCTCACCATAGCCTTCTTCCTCTATTATGTTGCCACTCATTACATCCAACACCTTCCTCGCCCTCTATCTTTCTTGGCCTGGCCTGCCTACTGGGCTATCCAAGGTTGCATCCTTACAGGTGTTTGGGTCATTGCACATGAGTGTGGCCACCATGCATTCAGTGACTATCAATGGCTTGATGATACAGTTGGCCTCATTCTCCACTCTGCCCTTCTAGTCCCTTACTTTTCATGGAAATACAGCCATCGCCGCCACCATTCCAACACTGGTTCTCTTGAGCGGGATGAAGTATTTGTGCCCAAGCAGAAGTCTGGTACCTATTGGTACTCCAAATATCTTAGCAACAACCCACTAGGCAGAGTCCTCACAATTACTATCACCCTCACCCTTGGCTGGCCCCTTTACTTGGCTCTCAATGTTTCAGGCAGGCCTTATGATGGGTTTGCTTGCCACTTTAACCCATATGGTCCCATTTACTCTGATCGTGAGAGGCTTCAAATATATGTATCAGATGCAGGAATCCTTGCAGTATGCTATGGGCTTTACCTTCTCGCCATGGCTAAAGGTCTTGCCTGGGTTGTGTGTGTTTATGGAGTTCCACTGCTAGTAGTCAATGGATTCTTGGTGCTTATTACATTTTTGCAGCATACTCACCCTGCGTTGCCACATTACGATTCCTCTGAGTGGGACTGGTTGAGAGGAGCTTTAGCAACAGTAGACAGGGATTATGGTATCCTGAACAAGGTCTTCCATAATATTACTGACACTCATGTGGCTCATCACTTGTTCTCCACAATGCCACATTATCATGCAATGGAGGCTACCAAGTCAATAAAACCAGTTTTGGGAGAGTATTATCGGCTTGATGAAACACCATTTTACAAGGCATTATGGAGAGAAGCAAGAGAGTGTGTCTACGTTGAGCCAGATCAAGGTACTGAGAAGAAAGGTGTATTCTGGTACAACAATAAGTGGTGATTATTAGAGCTGCTGAAGCTTGTTGTCTATCAGGTGGGAATGTTTGAACTTCTCTTAGGATGTTTGCTCTTGGAGAATAATTTTATTGAATACTGATATTTGTAGTGGTAAACAGTACTAGAATAGTTTGCATGGTTGCAGAATAATAAGATATGGCATTTCTGAACAGTATTGGTGTATTTATTGCACCACGATTTGAAATCAGTGCATGTGGATCTAGTTTCTCAAGGTACTGCATATCTGTCTATCTGTTGCGAAGCTTATTGTTATTCTTGTTCTTGAGGAATAATAGTTTCAAATCTGCTTTCCACACTCCGAGGGACATGTAAATGATTAAATCATAGTTTTTCTGCTTCTACTGGGATGAGTAAATATGGTCCCTGTGCGAGTTTGTTTGTTAAAATAGCTTTATTACAACTTTTTAAGAAGCTTTTAAACTGTAAAAATGATGAGGAAATAATTTGGTAAAATATTATCTTAATCTGTTTAATAATTCTAAATTTCTACTATTAAAAAAATAGGAAATTGAATTTTGGGGAAAAATAATTAACATTCAAATTACACAAATCTTTTAGCAAACAAAAGCTAGTGGCCCGCGTATCATTTGGGCAGTGGTGTGTTTTGAATCTCTTACCAAACAATCCAATCTGTTATGGTGTTGCAGATGGATCCTTCTTATTACAAACTATTAAGAGTGACAATTTGATCCATAATTGATCCAATTTGATTCAAAATTAGGTGTAAGAGAAAAATACTCAAATTTTCATGGATTAAATCCAATTCATCTAACTCCTTTTCAAAATTTAATCGATCACATTATTTATTAAAAGAATCCAATTGATTACGTTTAGAAAAATATATATAGTTTTAAGAAAATAATATACTTTTATTTCAAAAAATTGTTTTTTTTATTAAAATAGTATATTTAAAAAGTTTTTTTAATTATTTAAATCTAATTGATTACAAAAATGGTTTTATTTATTGTTTTCTAAAAATTGATTTAAAATTGATTATTTAAAAACTGTTTTTAAAAAAATCAGAATTTTTAATTATTGGCTTAATTACACTTTTGATCTTTCTATTATAGGTGAAAATTGAAAGTAGTCCTCCCATTTTGTTTGTCCCCAGTTTTAGTCCCCAATATAGAATTTGAGGCTAAATCATGATGAGTTGTCATTTTTTTAATGACAATATGACGTGACAATATAACGTGACAAACGCTTAGGTGTTTTTTTTATATTTAATTTTAACAATTAAATTGCATTTTTAAATTGTCACAATTATAATAATAATTTTTAAAAATATAAATTATATTTTTCAATCAAAAATAATAAAATAATGAGTTTATTCCACGTAAGCGTTTGCCACGTCACATTTTTATTGACACATTATTAAAAAAATGACAACTCATCATGATTTGGACTTAAATTCTGATTGGGGGACTAAAACTAGAGACAAATAAAATAGGGAGACTACTTTCAATTTTCATCTATAACAGGGGGACCAAAAGTGCAATTAAGCCTTAATTTTATTACTAATATCTGTATTATATTTAAAAAATAGTAATTTAAACAGGATGATGGCTGTGTTGATGGTCAACCGCGGTGAGCCGCCATGATGGCTATCAATTTTGCCATATTTACGTACTACACATATGCTTTGCAAAATTATGACAAGATCACTAATCTTTAAAAAACAAACTTCAGTTTGATGAGATTCTAAGTTTGATTTATGGAGTCATCCATATGATAGACTATCCTTATATTAAACTATGTATGTAAAATACTGAATCTTTTGCTACGGACTCCAAAATTAATCTCATAGCATTTTCAAAGGACTCTGTGATCAGTCTCACAGTATGTCCAAACTCCATACTCCAAAGAATTTAAACTTGTGAAGACACTATTGAGCCGGTCACTCAGATGCCAAAAAAAGGCTCAGGTTTAAAAAAATAGTATTTCTTAATCCTTAGTTGATGCAAAAACTTTATCAAATTTTAAAATTATTCTATACTTTATTAAATAATTTTAAATTAATATATATTAAGTTTTTAAAAATTATAAATAAATCTAAATGATTAAATTATATATTAGATTCATATACAATTTTATATTTTTAATTATTAATTTATTGGGTCAATGATTAACGTTTGAATTAGTAAAATTTATCATTTATATTAAATTAATAAATGAAATAACTTATATAAATTAATAAATGAAATAACTTATTTGCAAACAATTTGAATTAAAAGAAAGTTTGTTATAAAATATGACAACTTACTTACTATTAAGTTCGTAAAAAAAGAGATGGTGGAACAAAAGAGGAACAAAAAAAGGGAGAGCAACAAAACATAAGGAAGACAATAAAATAAGTATTAATTTCTTGATGTTTGAAGTTAGAGGAAAATGTCTCAAGTTGAAGCAAAAATTATTCTATTCACAAATTTTTATTATTTCCTTTAAATTGATGAAGATCATTATTCTTCTTATAATTTTCTTTATAATAATGAATAACTAATAAATTATCTTATAGGATATTTGGTGAATTTTATAATTGATGTACCTTTACATATGATTTAGTTATCTATTATAGTTATATTTTAATTATTTTTATTGTTTAATTAAATTTTCCCGTTATTTTTCTTATTATGACTAATTATTTTTTACATACTTTTAATCAATTAATTATTATCGATCGTTCTTCAATTAGTTGATAAACATATATGATAATTGAGATTGTAAATAATCGAATCATTATAA
>JBBPBS010000753.1:5902624-5917704 GCA_037974835.1 Cicer judaicum | reverse complement strand
GTGATCCTAAACTTGATGGATTAATAATTAAAGAATTAAGAAAAAAAGTAAATAGTCTTTCTAAATGGATTAATAATTAAAAAAAAAAAGAATAAAATTTGAATAAAACTAAATCAAATAATTAAAGTTACAATTAAAACTATGATCCTAAGCTTCTATCCATCAATTTACAACTTTGTAATTATTTGTTTATTTTGTTATATTAACAACTCATCAATTACTGTTAGTTAATCTAAATAATAAATAATTTTAATTAGTTTAATACTTACAAATTAATTTACATGAATACAACAAATTTTTGTAATATTTATACGATAAAGCATATTTAATTTAAACGTCTTTTTTAATATAATAAACTGAAAATAATATCACTCAACCATTTCAATTAATTTAAATAGTAAACTATCCCTCTAGAAGTTCTAAGATAGGGAAGTCATTGCCAAATAATTTGATGATAAGAAGCTGCTGCACCTTTTTAGAGAAGATAGTTTTCCTGTGTGTGTTTGATTAAAATAACGGGAAAATAATAAGAGTAAAAATAGTTCTAAGATAGGGAATTTTTTATAATAAATTAATTATGATAAACTTTTCATCTCTTCTAAAATAAAAAAATAAGAGTAAAAAAAAACACAAATATACTTTTTTAAAGATGTGTTTGTTTTAAGGTTTACAATAATAACTACAAAATATAAATTATTTACATACATGGTAAGTGTACAATAAAAAGGAAAAAGTGGAGATGCGGGGGATCGAACCCCGTGCCTCTCGCATGCAAAGCGAGCGCTCTACCATTTGAGCTACATCCCCATAATGAAATTCAAATACTCCATAAGAATATTACTTGAGATCTTACGAATGCGTATATGTTAACCCATGCATCACCATCACTCAACAAGCACAAAAAAAGAAGAGCGAGTTTCGAACTCTTCCCGCCATGGGAATGGAAAGAGTGCAATGCTCCTACGAGTCCTTGGTACAGTGCTTCAACTCTCTGTCATTGTGTCTGTGTTGTTAATTAACTGAGAATATATGCGCTAATACAATTTTGGTGCAGGATGAATCGTTCGAAATTGGTAAAGAGATGTATCGAGGTCAACAATACAGTCAAATTTACTTTGCTCGTCTTCATTTGATGAGAACTCTCTTGTATTCTCTTGTTTCTCATTGGAAACCTAATTCTCCTGGTTCGGATTTTACTTTCTCTATTTTTATCAACTTAGGGTTTTTCTTTAAATCATTCATGACTTTTTTAATTTGATTATTACTGGTGTTTGATTGCTTGATTTTTTTTTACTAACTTTGTGAAATTATTTACTGGTTTTGGTTTGGAGCAGTGTGCACGGTGTTGGGCTTGGAAGAGGACAAGGAGTGTGTTATTGTTGGAACACTGTATAAAAACATGAAACTGAAACCTTGCATACTTGACGAGTATTCAAAGGAGGTACTTTGATTTTGTGTTTCTATGTATTTTTTTATGGAGGGGTTTGTTTGTTGTTTTAATGTAAATTTTATGTTTAGTAATATGTCATAGTGTTGTATTTCTTTGCCAATGATGTGTAGAGATCGGTGGTTCCGCTTGTTAAGCCTCATAATTTTGTGCACCAAGATGATTATCTTGTTTTGGAAGATGAAAGTGGAAGAGTTAAGCTTGGTGGGAATCTCATTGTACCATCTGTCTTTGTAACAGGTTTGTATCATTGACTACTTAATTGAGCAAAATAGATTATGTTGTAGGATGACAAATTTGAAACATAGGCTGCACATTCATTACAAGACATTAGGTTTGATATTGTTGTGGTACAAACAATATTGGATTGCTAACTTGCTATGCTTTCTGTTTTGTTTCATATTTCTTTAAGCAATCTTGAAATCAAACATGTGACTTCTTAATTATATTTGTTCTTTTAGAGATGCAACTTACATGCCAAACAGATAACTTTTTTGTCTTGCACATGATGATTTTGTGCTACTATAATTTGTGACAGGAATTGTTGTTGCTATACATGGTAAGGAGACGGGGGCAGGTGATTTTTTGGTTCTGGATGTTCTAGAAGCTGGCCTACCACCGCAGATAGAATTCCCCATTAAATCAAGTATCTCTTCTCATTTCAGTCTTTTGCATATTCAGTGTTTCTACCCTAGTGGCACACATGCATAGCATATTATGGGATTTTTCCTTTTCAAATTGTAGCCACTTTTGGTGTAATGGTAGGCTGAGACTTTCTATTGAAGGATGGATGGATCAAATATGTGTTTAACATCGTATTAACCTGTGTGAAGTATGGTTTGAGTTTTCTATTAAATATTTGCTCATATGTTGTTGCGTCGTTTGAAAAATTTATGATTTATAATCAGCAAGCTTAGATTCTCTCCTGCCTTGCTTCATTTAACATAGTCTATTTCCTTTCAATGGCATGTGACTTTTTTTTAGCTAGGGTTAAAGAAATTAATTGCTTGCTGTATGCTCCATATTCCATTGCTTTTATTAACATTTCGATGATGAGCAATAGTCTAGCCATTTTGTTCTTATAACTGTGCACTTTTTATACTCCACTCTACAACATTTGTTATTAAAACTTATAATTTTATTACATTTTTCACTTAAAATTTCTCTTTTATGTGGTTTCAACAGGGGAAGACAAATATGTTGTTCTTGTGTCAGGATTAAGTGTTGGGAGCAGCAGGTCTAACCCTCTTCAGTTTCAGCTTCTCGTTGATCATATTACTGGGCATTTAGGAGATGAGAAGGTTTTTCCTGTTTTTCTCCCAAAGCTCCCAGTCTGATAATTATGTAATATTTAAAGGTTTTAACTTGTCAATATTGACAAAATAAACAGGAGCAAAGTGTTGCGTCCCAAATTGTTCATGTAGTCATTGCTGGAAACTCTGTCGATATACCTCGTGGACTTCTTAATGGACAGGTATTATTGTTATTGTTGAAGTAAACCCCTATGTCTGTGTTACTTACTACCTACAGGTATTATAGTGTACAGAAAAGTTTTATTTATAATAGGGAAAAGAAATGTACAAATATGTGCAGTAGAACATTTAACTATATACAGAACAAAAATATTGTTAGGAACCCAAGAGTTGGATTCCTAGAGGAAAAGAACACTTCCATTAAGAAAAATAAATATCGAGATAATACTCTCCTAAAATTGTATAAACCACTCAAATTATTAGTTTTGCAAAAGATCCCTTCAAAGGGAATTAAACCTTTATTTATAGGTTTCATGTACACTTAGGATAAGAAGGAAAAAAGATTCCTAACTATTACTAAAACATAGCAGTCTCACTAACAACTAGTTATACCTATAACAACCTCAACAATTAACTACTTCTAGTAACTAACTTTCCATTATCAAGGTCCTAACAAATATGATAAAAGGCTGAAAAACTATGCGTACTCGTATATCAAATAGTTAAACTATTTTGAGTTTTTTAAAAAGACTTGTTTTTTTTATTTTTTTTTGGTTATGTTTTGATTTATTTTTCCTTGACAAGTTTAAACAATATTAGTAATATAATTCCGTACATCTGATGACTTATGTTTCTATTCCCATTAACCCCTTAAAAAAATTGTTTGCCAATAACGTACCAGAGTTTCAGGTATTCAAAAAATGAGCACATACTCTTGTCATATTGTAATATCACTAATTAACTTAGTGTGGTATCTAAGTTACTTTATTGCAGTCACTTTCTTTTATGTGACCGATTGCCTTATCAAGGAGCATTTATAAAGTCATATAACATAACCATCTGATATTAGTAATTAAATAAGAGGAACTGAGTTGTCTGAATAAGCTTACTAGAATTGCATTTTAGAGTATAGACACATTTGTTGACTGTCTTGTCTTGATAGTTGATATTCGGATGCTGATAGCACTTATTCACATTTATGCCTTTCAATCTACTATTTATGTAATGTCACAGTTCCTGGATATACCAAAACTATTTCTTTTTTTTTTTTCTTCGAATTCAGTGGATTTTATATACATTTTTAAGAGTGGATTTATGGACTTTTACATCAATATTTACAGAATTTAGCTTCAAAAGATCTCTCAAGGATGGCAGAACCAATAAAGGAGCTAGATATTCTGTTGAATCAGGTTCATTTCATTTGTTTGACTCCTCTACTTTAGTTGTTTTCTAAATAACATGCTTAACTTATACTTGTTACTCAGATTGCTGCTGGTTTGCCATTGGATATCATGCCAGGACCCAGTGACCCTGCTAATTTTTCATTACCACAACAGGTTCTTATGTTGTCCTGTAAGAGTATTCATGCCATATATAACATGTTTTTTTTTTTTAAATTAATGACTAAGAATTGTACATTCAGGCGTTGCATAGATGCCTTTTCCCTGGATCATCAGTGTACAACACTTTTAGATCTTGTACAAATCCTCATTGTTTTGAGCTTGATAGTATCAGGTAAGTAGACTGTTTATAATATCACTGTCATTGCTTCTGAATATACCATACTGTCATACATACACTAAACATGATCCATATTGCTTCCTTTCAGGTTTCTTGGGACATCCGGTCAGAACATAGACGATCTTGAGAAGTATTCAGAGGCAAAAGATAAGCTTGACTTCATGGAAAGGACATTAAGATGGAGGCATTTGGCACCAACTGCGCCTAATACCCTTGGTATAACATCAATATATGCTTCAATGCTTAACTTATATTTGCTTAGTTATCCATAATCTGTCACTTTCCACTAAGCTTATAATTTTTTTTATGGTTGAAAAATTGTCAATGTCCTTTGTAGATTAACCTTCTGCTTCTAAAGAAATCTAAATTCTGAAGAGTAAAATTCAAACTGTCATTTTTTTTTTATGTTGAAAGAAATTGTTCTGATATTAATTGTTGTCTTCAGGGTGCTATCCTTATACTGATAGGGATCCTTTCTTCATTGAGAGTTGTCCTCATGTGTACTTTGTTGGCAATCAGGATAAATATGATACTCGTGTGATAAAGGGTATGTTTGTTCTTAAATCTACTTTGCAGAAAAACACATTACTTTTTCTGTTTTGCATTTTATATAACTTCCCCTTCTCCTGACACTTTAATTCATTTTAAAATTGATTGCAGGATCAGAAGGGCAATCGGTGAGACTTGTATGCGTTCCTAAATTCAGTGAAACAGGAGTTGCAGTCATGGTGAGCTCAAAAAGTTTCACAAATGTTTTCTTAAAATTGGTCTTTTATACTTATATTACCTTGTAATTTAAGTCAACAACATTCAACATTTATGCTCTTTTTTGCTGATAGAGTTAAGATTGGTGAACTGGGCATTTCCAATTATTTTTATGGATTGTGGACACAAGACAAGTAAATTTGGTTTTTGTTCGTCTTTTCTTTCACCTATATAACTAAAAGGGGATACTTTTTGCTGAGATTTCCCCCAGCTGTAATAATGACAGATATTGCTTCCAGTTGGATTGAAGGTGCATATGAATACTTATTATTATTAATGAATCAATTAATAAGACTCCGGTGCAACATTTTGAACTTTTCATTATTATGCGATGATCTTCAGTGACCTAGTCGGTTATTGCTATACTACATGGTTGCCTCACTTGCCTGTGATGCGAATCTGGGATCATCCCCCTGTTTGGTAAAGTTGTGGAAAAGAACAATATTAGTGGCAGGATCACAACTGAGAAAGGGTTGTTTTCTTTGGTTAATGGTTGGCTGTGACATAATAGTATGTTTCATCTGATGTGATTCTTGTTGCAAACTTAGATACATGAATATTCTATTTTTTTTTTTTTTTTCAGTTGAATCTGAGGGATCTTGAATGCCATGCTCTCAGTTTTGGAACTCAGTTCAGCTCATAAAAATTCATGAGTAATGTTTTTGCGGTATATGTCTCTGACCATCTAAATTTTACCTGTTGTTAGAAATACTGTGGCTTCTTCTCTACAATAGTTACAGATACATTTTGTCTGGTTTGTTAAATTTGCGTCATTGAGGTTTTTCTTAAATGGTTTTGATTTGTTATTGGCATTAGTATGTAATAGGTTTCATAACATATTTGAGCATCAATATGTAAGAGGTTTCATAACATATGTGAGCATTGCAGGATGATGTTATTGTGGTAAATATGTAAAGCTGTGGCATAAAGTTTATGATTGATTGAAATATAGTATCTTTCTTCATTATTATATTAACAATTAAAGATAAAATTTATCTAAAATCACGAGATTTGGAATGCTAGTGTCATATGGAGTAGGTTTCTTGTGAAATTGGCTTGCATTTACATCCAGCTACGACAAATAATAGGAATTTCTTATGTTGTATAAAATACAGGTTATTTGAAGTTTGTTCACTGCGCTGTCATCAACGTGTCTTTGGAGATAATGCGAAGAACTGAAAATTGAATCTTGAAGTTGACAAGGGCTGTGTTTGTGTTTCTATACTGTAATATATTTTTGTATTAACCTAATTATTTGACTTGTATTTGTATTTTCCTATTTAGGAGTGTAACATAGTATTTAAACATGTGTGTTACGTTTTATCGTATAGAATAGACAGTGGGAACATTTCAATTTTGAACCAATCAAGGTTTTTGTATTTTAATTATGTTAGCACAGTATGTTTTAGCAAATTTTAACACGAGCCTTGATGGTTTCTATTAACGTAATTCCTCTATAGAAGGAGATCTGCAATAAGAGTGTGGATGTACAGTTAAGGCATAATTCTATCCTTATATGGAATGAAGTGGGGACATTATTGTAGCTCGATTAATTTCGCTGTTTTGATAGGAAAAATAAAAGAATGCTTAGAACATAAGCATAAGTGCGTGTGTTGTCATTAGTCAGATTATATTTTACGTAGATTTTTGTGAAGTATGTCATTATAACCATGAATATCAAACACTAATATTTTAGTATAGAATATGTTGGCATTATTAAAAAGTTATAAAGGGATGAAGCGCGCTTCAATTTTTTATTTTTTGACGGCAGAAAAAAAATTGAAGTAGCTTCCTCCAAATTTTCTTAATTAACAATATAAATAATTTTTTTTTTGGAAGAAATTTTAAGTGATTGTTATTAGGCTGATTAACTGTGTTTGAGACGTGCTTAACGAGGTTATTATGCGAAAAAGAAATTACAATTCTTGAGATATTTTCGATTATTTTAAAATGTTTAAAATAACTTGTTAAATTTTTAAACAAAATTAATTACTCTTTGCCTAATATTTAAGCGACCTTTATTTGGCGAACAGTGTTAAAAAGTGTGTCAGAAAGAAACACTGAAATTGAAGGAGAGCGCAATTGCAGTTCTTGTCCATTTGCAATTATTGTATTGTCACTCTCATAACATTCACATGCAAATACAAATAAAATTCTACAAAATATCAACTAAGCCTTTTATAAACAAGATCCCAACCCAACGGCTATATTTCCTACCCTATCTTCTATTATTCAATTTCAATAATAACACTCATTTGACATACCTGTTTTTCTATTGCATTCCCACAACGGTTCATTTATTTATCCTCATAAAACCATCAAATCATATTAACATTTTCTTACATTTTTCATTACAAACCAAATTACATCATCATTTTCATTTGGCACCCTTCTTATACTTCAACTCTGTCTCCAATGGACACTTACACTACTGTCATAACTATCTCTGCTACTGCTCCTACTACTGATGCTAAGGTTCAAAAGGTAACCAAGAAATCTTCTGATGAGCTACTTAGAAAGTTCGCCGAAGTGGGTTCCGACGAGAAGAAAGAGTTGCGTCTTATCAAACGCCGGAAGAAGAGGATGGAAACTCAATGTGAGAGTCCTTCTAATGGGGGCACCACCGTGGTTGAAAGGAGGTCCCTTTTGCCACCAACGGTTAGCCGGAGATCGGTGTTGCTCCGGCAGCTCAGGGGTAGAGATATAAGGAATAAGTCATCACTTTTGGGAACCATTCACAAGGTTAGACCCTTTGACTCAAATATTCTCATAAAGTCTATTTGTTTTAAATATAAAAGAAAATTAAATCAATAAAATTTGATGTAATTTTTCCATTATAAATGTTAACTTTTATTGATTTTTTTATTTTTATTTTTTTTATATTTAATATTTGAGCGAGTAAGTTGTTAAATATTCAATACTTAGATCTTTTAAAATTTGAACCATTTGTACAAAAATCTCAATTTCTTAAATAAATCTCATTTATTTGAAAGTGTTGGATGCAAGGTAGAACTTGACCGTTTATTTTAATGTTTTGTTAATTACTTTGTTGCAGACATGGCGCAGAACTGTAGAAGGTGCCTCTAGAGTATTCATGGAAAAGCATTATCATCGGCATAAGCGTTTGATCAGTGATATTGTTTAGGCTCATATGCAAGTTTGTGATCCGATGAAAGCAAGGCTCACCCCACCTTGTGTATATTGCATTATTATGCTTTTTATTTTCATTGATTCTATTCTTTTTTACTTCAATATCAATTAAATGTATTATTTTGACCGTGTTTGATTATAAATTAGTCCCAACTGGCCTTGTCATTCTGCATGTGAAACAGGACAAGTGAAGGTGGAGTGGAATTCAAGGGATTTTGGGGCCGAAAATTTAAATAGGATTGGACTGTATTGTTTTCCTCGCTATAAATCACACAAGAATTAGCGTCAATAAGATTTTTTTTTTCTTTTTACCATTTTAATAAAAAAAGAATTGGCAACCCAAGAAATGAAATAAATGCAATATTATTTTGTAATAAATTCTCCACAGATAGTAGAAAACTAATATTTGCTCCCAAAAAAACAAACTACTTTTTAACAAAAATGATGAAAATAGAGGAGAAACTTGGTAATTATACCAAGAATTGTGTTTGTATGAGTGTGGTATGTATGGGTCATATTTTAAAAGAGGCAAGTTTAAATTCTATAATGTAAGAATTTGTTGGTGAGTAATATGCAAGTTGTTCCATAAATTCCGTGAGTCAAAATATTAAACCAGAATTTTTGTGAAATTTGCAATTGAAATAATTGTGTTTAAATTACAAATATAAATTTAAGATTGAATCAAATCAATTCTAGTTTTATAAAATTGAATTAGGATATGAGTATAAAATAATTTTATATTTGTCTAATAAAATTTAAGAAAATGGTAATTATTTTTAGAAGTCGGGTTATGATATAGACATACATCGTAGAGATGATGGTCGTCATTGTACGACACGAGTACAACAAATTGCAAATTCTGGTGTCAAGTTTATGGATTCTTGTGTTTGAAAATTAACCAAGTTAAATTGCAAATTCTGGTGTCAAGTAACAAATTGATATTAATTACGTCGTTATATCTCTTATGGATTGTTTAAACATTAAGTTGTATTTTTAAGGGGATCAAATAGCCATTGTATTATTTAAGAGTCCAATTTTATTGTTATTTTAGTGGTTGTCGAATCAACTACAAGTAATAATCAAGAGAGTAAGAAATTATGTGTCACATTAACTTACAACTTTTTTAATTAAAGTTAATCATCTACATCTACTTAATGTCATAGATTAAATTGATAAATATTTTAATAATTAGTTTAAATTTCTTTATTGAATTAAATTAGAGTGACAATATCATACATTTTCAAAGGCTAAAATATTAATCTACATTTTCTAAGCCCATGATTCATTGTTAGTTAATTTACCAAAATTTCTACTATCTACTTAAGAAAGGAATATGCTATCAAAATTATAACATTATCCATTTAAAATTTGGTATTTTTATTTTATTTAAAGACTCAATAGTAATATAATTTATTGTTTTTTTAGTTAGAAAAACTGCAAAAAGAAAAACTAAATAATAAGAAATAAATAATGCACATAAAACTACAAAACAGGAACAAAGAAACACTGTACAAGCTGGAAAAAAATTACAAGTGAAACATAATTGTTATATATAATTTATCTTATTAATATATAAAAAAATACGGAATAAATATTTATTATTAATAAAGATTAAAAAAGTATATCACAATTATTTATCATTATAAATATAAAAATTATTAAATAAATAAAATGGGATTTTAGATTTTGTTTTAAAATCTGAACAAAACAGTGTAGAGTATCAATTACTTTTGACGAGAAAATCCTTACATTATTTAGTTGTGTTACTTTTGACAAAATCCGATGAGTGTGAGTCGGGAGAGAGCCGCCACAGCGGCGGCGCGAAGAACGAGCTGCAACATAGACCGCCGTCAATAGCGGTGGAATCCATCCGTGAACAACGGACATTGGAAAAATGGTAACAAATTTGGGGAAAACTGATAAGCTCTTCTCCTTTTCTCTTACTCTTCATTATAATGTAGTTAGTTTAGTTGGTTAAATTCAGTTATATAACCGTTATTTAGATAGTTTATTTCTTATTTGTTATATTCTGTTTTCATTCCTATAATAATACACCACATAGATATCATAGTTATTTTTCCATACATAAATACATTCATTCATTCTCACACACTCAACCCTAATTCTAACTTGAATTTTTTTCTCTAGTAAATTTTGTTGTTTCTGCAAGAACTAAAAAGAAAAGATAATGTCTAACTGGCTTGAAAATATAATTTGTGCATGCTGCTCAAAAGAAAAAATTATTAACATTAAAGAATTTGATAAAGATCCTCTTGGGTGGACACATGACCTGGGTTACCATCCATTTGGTGATTTCTCCATGGCTGCAGTTTACGCGAACTCGATTATGGAGAATCACAGCCAGCTTGATGTTGGCAGGAATGCATTCTTTGTTGGAATTTATGATGGCTATAGCGGCAACTACACTTCAACCTACATCCTTGCTAACCTTTTCAAGAATTTAGTTTGTGAGTCTTCTTTTAATTAATATATATTGTTTCTTCTTTCATTTTCTATGTTCTTGTGTTTCTTTCTTGTTTGCATGCTTGTATTGTGTGTGTTATTATCTTATTATCATTGTACATTGTTGTATACTCCAGTTTACACCTAACCTTGATTAATTCTTTGAAGGAGTGTGGATGGAATTGACTGTTTCCCTCCCTCTTTTTATAAAAATCAATGGATTATGAAATTCTATATTGTTATGGTTATATGGTTTTTGAAATTCTGCATTAGTGGGATTCATTTTCTGAAAGCCCCATTTTAGTTTTTTTTTTGTCTTAATTGACTGATATAGATATTTTTGCATTAGTTTTTTAAACAAACTAGTATCTGACCTGCAAAACATAGGTCACTCTTTTTTAAGCTTTCCTAATGTTAAATTGTCATTTGAAGCATGGGTTTAAGAAATAATGGAAGTTTATGATTTCAGGGCATATTCAGCATAATGATGGTAATATGTCTGAAGATATTCTGAGGCAAGTTGTTGCTGAAATGGAGGAATCGGTTATGAATGGTATTAGAAATGCTTATGAACAACGCCCTGAGCTAGGATTAGATGGTTCGAGTTGTCTAATTTGTATTCTATGGAAAGAGAGACTATATATCGCCAACCTTGGAGACTCCCGTGCTGTCATGGGTTCTTCTGTGATTCCATTTAATAGATTCCTTGTTCGACAGTTGGTCAGAGATCATAATGCTGGTAATGAGGATATCAGACTTGAACTCAACAATCTGCATCAAGATGATCCGAATATTGTGACCTATGATTTTGATGCATGGCGTGTTAAAGGCATACACGAGGTAAGCAGAGGTATTGGACACGCATATTGGAAGCGGGAACTGTTCACTTTAAACTCATCGAACATAGTCCCAGAGTCAGAACTTGTGCCTTCTCCTTTTACCCGACCTTTGCTATCAGCAGAACCTGAGATACATTCAAGACGCATACATCAGTCGGATAAATTCATTATATTTGGATCAGGTGGACTTTGGAAATTCTTAACAAGTGAGGAAGCTGCTAAAATTGTTAAGAACAATCCACGAGACGTATGGCTTGTTCTTTTATTATTTACTTCTACTACTATTATCTTTGCTTTGCTAGCTAGCTCTGGTTATGTTTATTTATGGTATAGTATGTTGCAGGGAATTGCAAAAAGACTTGTGATGATTGCTCTAGAGATTGCAGCTAAAAGAAGGAATAAAAGCTATAATGAGCTTTGGGGGATTCCTGAGGGACATGGTGTTAGTAGGGGGCCTAGTGTTTCTGTTGAAGGAACTAGGAAGGAATATCATGATGATATCACTGTGATAGTTGTATTCTTCGACAAAATGCCAAATCGTAATCAAACTGTGATGCCGCCAGAGTTCATTTCCTTCAAAGCCTCCACTATGATGGAAGCATCAGATTTTAGATATCTCAATGAGAGATCTTGAATCATAATTCTTCATTGGAACCAGTATGTTTTCTAGAGTAGTTTTAGTTATTTATTTTCATTATTCCTATGATCTAAATGTTTATTTTCTAGAGTGTAATGTGTCACACTGGTTAATGGCTATTTTCTCAATAATAGTGCTGCAAAACAGAACTGTATGACTTTCTTATTGTTTTGTTCATTACTTTCTTGCAGACATGGTGTAGAACTGCCTCTAAAGTTTTCAGTGATATTGTTTAGGCTCCGTTTAGTGCTTGAATAATTACAAGCTATGCAAATCCTTACCAGATGAAAGCAAAGCTCACCTTTCGTATATTGTACTATTGGTTTAATCAACTATTATGTCTTTTTTCTTTTCACTGATTTTATTCTTGTTGTCTTCGAGTATCAATTAAAATGTATTCTTTTGACTCTACAAACTGGCCCTAAAGCAAAGTGCCTTGCTTATTTTTAGTAACACTTTGTAGCTTTGCTATTTCCCCGGCACGAATGCTTTTCTTGTGTTCCTAACTTGCAAAACTTACAATAAATCCAGAAAAGATAATATCACATGCCACATATTTAAGATTTCAAGTAATTTTCCATTTTTGTTATGGGAAGTAAAATGCTTTCTTCTATCAAGGAGCACAAATTGCATTTGGTCCCTACAATATTTTATTTTATCGCCCTCTCGAAAATAGTTTTCATTTTAAAATCAAATTTTTTGGCCTCTCAATTATCATATTTGGTGCAGTTTTAGTCTTAATTTAGACTTTGCTTTAAAATAACATGGATGAATGATATTGTAAAATTGTTTTAGACTATATATGTGATCCAAAATTGTTTTAGCCTATATGTGTATGTTCCTTTAAATCTTTTTTTCTAATGATCATTCCTAATTATGGGTGAAAATAAGCTAGAACGGATTATACGAGTTTGACATGTCAAAACATTAAGACTTAAGTTTAATCTGTGCTCTATTTTATGAAATTTTGATATGACTTGTTAGTCTATTTAAAAGTCTAATATTTATAAATAAGTAATCAAATATATTGTTAAATAGACTAACAAGCTAATAGATCTAAAATAAAATATTTTTTTTAGATTTAACATGATAATTTAAATCATTTGACTTTATATGACATCATATATGATAATAATATAGAATAATATAATTAAATTATTAAAATGTTAGAAAAAGTATAATTTAACATAAAATTTCAAAATCTTATATAATAATAATAATATTTATATTTCCTTAAATAGATTAATCTGATAAGTGTAAAAGGGTTTTATTTTTAGTGTGTATCATAATGTTTTTTTGGAACAAATGTTGTTGGCCTAAGAACAAAGGGGTACGGGGTTTTCAATGTTTCGATGCTTTCAATCTTACTCTCCCTAAGTATGCAGGGGTGTCACATTCTATCTAGCCATGACTCTTTAATAAGCAAGTGTTTGAAAGCACTATTTTACAAGATGTGAACTATTAAAGCTCAATTTGGTAACCAACTTAGTTATATCTGGCGAAGTATTCATGTTGTCATTCTGATTCTTAAAAAAGGTTGTATGTGAAAGATAAATACATGTCACTTTGTTGACATTTGGGAAGACAATTGGTTACCATTTCAGAATGAATACAAATTTTGGACTCCAAAATCGCCCCTTACTGAGCTCTCTCAAGTGTCACAACTGATTTACTAGGAGTTTGACATATAGAATAGACAATTAGTGAATTACTTTTTTTTTTTTTAATCTTTTGAAGCTTCTAATGTATAAAATTTTCGTTAATATAAATAATGTATTAAAAAATTTGTTGGAGAAATTTCCGATAGACAATTCATATTATCAGAAATCGGATTTTTAGAAGAAATAATTTAATTATCAAAAATTTTAGTGAGGGGATAAGATTTTGGAGTAGCTTTTTTTTTTACCTTTGATTAAATGAAAATGAATTAAACAAAAATTGATTTTTTTTTTTTTTATATTTTGAGGGTATAGATTCAATTCTGGGGTATAAAATTCAATTTTCTAGAATTGAAGGAGATTCTCATAATGTTATGGATTCAGCTGATGTCGAATGTCAGTAATTTACTCTTTTTATTTAATTTAAATTCACGTGATATTATTTAGATTGAGGTGTGTCCTCCTTGTATTTAAAACTGATTAACGAATGTCTTAATTTTTATAAAAAATAAAATTTTGTTTGACTTGACTATCTTAAATTAAATTATAAATCTTTGTCAGACCATATGACATACTCCCACCCCTTTTCGGAACAAAATAGCTTCTTCTTGATTAATTGTATCTAGAAACAAGCTAATCTAGTGACTTTATTTTAGGACAATCATCTTATTTGTTTGTCAATCCTCAAGTTTTTTAGTTATATTCTTCTTTGTATGACTCAATTTATAAGTAGCGAAATAAATAAAATGTTTATTTTATATTTAAAAAAACTAAAAAGATATACATTTAATTAAAATAAACTTTGAGAAAATTATAAATGTCACAAAATCATAAATAATTTTTAAAATTATATTTTTTGAAATATATTTAAGTTAAAAACAATACCAAGAACATATATAAATTTGGAGTACTTTTTATCATTTATTATTATACTAATTTACCCGTATAAAAAATCAGTTTGTAATAGATTTTAATTTTATATTAATGTGTTAACCCGTGTATCTTATTAAATATATGTATGAATATCGATCATAATATGTTATATTTTTTTTTAAGCTCGTATTTATTTAACATTAATAATCAATGTACAATAATGAATAAAAAAGCTAAAAATTAGAGCTTAATTTT
>JBBPBS010000753.1:5841554-5902363 GCA_037974835.1 Cicer judaicum | reverse complement strand
CATACTATTTGCTAATTTCATACTAATTAATGTACAATAGAAAAAAGTATTTAGTAAAAACTAAAAAGTAATTTTTGTTTTGAATTTCTTTTTTTAAACTATAATCTATGTTTCGATTTTTTTTTAAATTGACACTCCTTTAAAACTCATGGAGTAATAATATTTAAATTAAATGAAAAATAAAATATAGGGTTTTAGTTTCCGCTGTACAAATTATATTTCATTTTATTGAAAAAGAAAAATCAAATTAAAAGAACATATAGTTGTAATTGTCATTTCTAATTTATTGCTTTTTAGTATACTGTATACTTTGTATAAGTGGTTGTGGTTTACAATATAAGTGGTGTGAATCATTTTCAACAATACTTAAATTTAATGGTTAATCTAAACAAATTCTTAAATAACTTTATTTAGAAATAGTCACGGGATTCTTAAAAAATAGCAATGCCGTTACAAAGATAGTATTATCAATTTTCTGACGAAATGTATGAAGCTAACGTAAGAGGAAAATAATTTTTTTTATAAATGATAAATATTTGTTTCATAAATGGGGTTTTTCACTTTCATATTTTATATATCAAAATGCCATATTTCCAAAAATATATACTAAAATGAGATCCTTTTTTCTTCCAGATGGTTGCAGGGAGTTCCTGATGGCTTTTTTTTTTTAACGTTTTCATATGGTAGCATCCTGGGATGCGACCTCCTACTAACCAATTCAAATTTTTTTCATTCCCCTTTGTCCTTAGGAGGTCACATCCGCAACCATGTGAAAACGTTCAAAAAAAAAAAACCATCAGGAGGTCGCACCCCAAGTTGCGACCAACATCTGGAGAAAAAAAAGATGGCATTTTGATATATATTTTTAGAAGTGTGGTATTTTAGTATATGAAACTCAAAAGGGGAATATGAAAGTGAAAAACCCTGATATATGATTTATCTTATAAAATATTGTTATTGTTAAAAAAAAAAAAATCGCAACAAATGATTTAGAAACCCTATCGCCGATTGAGTGTGAATCCGGAGATCCCACTGGTGAGAGCGGATATGCTGCCGCCACTTTGCACGGAGAATAGCCACCACAGCGACGGCGCAGAGAACGTGCTGCGACGTAGACCGCCTACTATCGTAGTGGAATCTGTACGTGTATTCGGCGGTGATACGGAAGAGAGGGAAAATGATGCCGCCACTTTGCATGGAGGATAGCCACCACAGGGGCGGAGCTTAGAATTCTGTTATGATGAAGTTAGTTTAGTTAGTTAAATTCAGTTATATAACCGTTATGTTCATTTCAGTTACTTAATTTTCATTATTCTGTACACAAATACATTTCATTCACTTTTTTTTTTTTTTTTTTTATCTAAGCACTAATTCTCACTAAGATCATGTTTTTGAAGTGTCTTAAGAAAATAGTTTGTGCTTGCACAAGCAAACATTTGGATGACATTGATGAATTTAATACAGATCCTCTTGGGTGGTCGAGGGAACTCTTTCCGCATCAATGTGGTAAATTCTCCATGGCTGCGGTTCATGGGAATGGCGATATGGAGGACCACAGCCAGCTTGAAGTTGGCCATAATGAACTCTTCGTTGGAATTTATGATGGTCATAGAGGCAACATTGCTTCAGAGTTCATCAGTAATAACCTCTTTCATGATCTACTTAGTGAGTCTTCTTTTATGTTTCTTTCTTCTTTGCATGCTTGTGATGCCCTTTTGTCGTTTTTGCATCTTATTGTAGTTCGCATCTAACTTTGATTAAAAAAAAGAACTTGATTTTCCCTCCTCCTTTTTTAACAAAAAAAAAAAAAGGTAGGTTTCATTTTCTTAAAACTCAGTTTTAGTTTTTGGGTCTAAATTGATGGCATGGGTATAAGTTAATTTAGTTTTTGACCTGCAATATTTTTGCACAAACTTAGCTCTCTGCTTTTTTAGTTTTCCTAATGTTATATTCAAAATTATTGTTATGTGTAAGAAATAATGGAAGTTTACGGTTACAGGGTATATTGAGGAGAATGATAAAAATATGTCTGAAGAAATTCTGAGGACAGTTGTAGCTGAAACCGAGGAAAAGTTTATGCTTGAGGTTGAAGAGGGTTATCAACAACAGCCAGAGCTAGGTATAGTTGGTTCGGGTTGTCTAATTTGTGTTATATGGAAAGGGAGACTATATATCGCCAACCTTGGAGACTCCCGTGCTGTAATGGGTTCTGTGGGGGGTCCGTTGAATAGGTTATGTGTTCAACAGTTGGTCAGAGACCACAATGCTCGTAATGAGAATATTAGACTAGAACTCGTGAATTTACATCCAGATGATCCGAATATCGTGGCCTATAATTTTGACGCATGGCGTGTTAAAGGCATAAGCGAGGTAAGCCGAGGTATAGGACACGCATATTGGAAGCGGGAAGCATTCACTTTAAACTCACCGTTCCATGTCCCAGAATCTGAACGTGTGCCTTCTCCTTTCACCCGACCATTGCTATCTGCAGAACCTGAGATATATTCAAGAGTCTTAAACGACAATGATAAATTCATTATATTTGGATCTGGTGGACTTTGGAAATTGTTGACAAATGAGCAAGCTGCTAAAATTGTTAAGAACAATCCACGTGAAGTATGGCTTGTTCTTTCTAGCTACTCGTTCTTCCTTTTACTATTATCTTTGCTAGCTAGCTCTGGTTTTGTTTATTTATGGTATAGTATGGTGAGTTTTTGTTGCAGGGAATTGCATCAAGGGTTGTGAAGATTGCTCTAGAGATTGCAGCTGGAAGAAGGAATAAAAGCTATAGTGAGCTTAGGAAGATTCCTAAGGGACATGATGTTAGTAAGAGGCCTAGTATTTCTGTTGAAGGAACTAGGCTGGAATATCATGATGATATCACTGTGATAGTTGTATTCTTCGACAAAAAGCCAATTTGGAATCCAAATAATATCCCTCTTGAAGGAAGAATTGTTTCTTGCAGAGCCTTCTCTAAGCTTGAGTTATCAGATTTTAGATCTCTCAGAGTCACACATCAAGCATTTGGAATCTGTATGTTTTCTAGAGTAGTAGTTTTATTTTCATTATCCGTATGATTCTTGATGTTTATTTGCCTTTTAATTTGTTTTTAAATCACAAAGATTGATTGAATGGGGTTTGAGGTAATGGTGAACTAATAAAACAAGTTATAATTAGATGGGTAATTAAGCACTTTTTCAATAATAGTGCTGCAACACAGAACATGAGCGCTTTCTTATTGTTCGGTCCATTACTTTCTTGCAGATCTCTAGAGTTTTCATGGATTAACATAAGCATCTGGAAAAATTACAAGCTATGAAAGTTCCTGATCAGATGAAAGCAAACCTCACGCTATGTATATTGCAACTATTGGTTTAATATTCAACTATTAAGTACTTTTTTGTTGTTACTGATTTTATTCTTTTTTACTTCAAGTATCAATTAAAATGTATTCTTTTGACTCCGTTTGCTTAAAAATTAGTACAAACTGGTCTTGTCATGCCACATCTGAAACATGAGAAGTGTATGTTAAATCTCTATCATCAAGCAAAAATCACATAAGAAGGTTAATTGGAGTAGAACTCAATTGATTTTGTGGCCGAAGATTGAAATACGACGTTGAATTGCATTGATTTATTTGAATTTATTTACTTAAATAAGAATTTGTGAAACTATATGTGAGAGTTTATAGAAACGATTTATAGAATGTTCATAGTTATTTTCAACTAATTTTTAGAAATTATTTAGGATAACTTATGAAAATAGTTTATAACTTATATAAAAATAATTTGATATTATTTTACCTTAAAGAATAATTTATACAATAATGTTATGTTATAAGTTCTTAAATAAGTTGTTTATTCAATCAAAACTTAAGTGCTCATATGTTTTATGGTGGAATCATGCTTAATGTCGCCCTATACTTTTTTTGTATCTTCCTTATTTTCACTGCATGAATGCTTTGGGACGTGAGAAATGGAATTATTCAGCAAGTGAAATGATAGGATTGTCAGTCCAAAAAATGAAATAAATACAATATATTTAGAAAAGGTGACATCACATTGCCACGTGATTAAGATTTGAAGTGATTTTTCAATTTTCATTGTGGAAAATAAAATGTCTTCTACTACCATGACTAGCTGCTTAGTTATGCCGATGATAAAATTTAATTTTGAATAAAAATAATTTTAATTAAATATAAGATAATTTATATTTAAATATAAAAAAAATATTTTATAAATTTACGTCGTTTTATAATTTATGTTTAAATATAATAAACAAAAACTATTTTATAAATTTAGGTTATTTTGATAGTTTAAATCAAAATTGTTTTTGAATGTCTAATTGTCAAAATAGTTTTTTTATAATCAATCGCATTAGATTTAACTGTTTATTTTTTAACCATATAATATATTTTAAATCACATGGTCGAAATTGGGCTTGCAAACTCCCCGTCAACAAAATTGAAAAACACGGTAAAAATAAAATTCAAATCATAGAGAAAGGAGGAAACTATTTGAATCGATTCTCACCATTGTAGAAGCTACAATACCAGTTTTGGATATGAATTGCTTTTGATAGGAGAAATAATTTGAAAAATAAAAACTCAAACACTTGTTTTTTCGATAGACTAGGGTTTCACATATGGTAACTCACGTTTGAAGTATTTCAAGGAGCGCATCTACTACTATCAAGTAGTACAAATTAAGATTAGGATTCTCTTTATGTCACTTAATTTAAAAATGATGAAATAAGTTTGTTCCATTATTCAAGTAAACTAATCTCATATCGAAACGGAGGGAATAGTTTGTTCCATTTTAATCGAGAATTAGTCATTGTGAATAAAACATGGTTCCCAATTTTGAAACCCTATCAACGACGAGTGTGAGTTCGGAGATGCCACTGGAGAGAGGGGAGATGCTGCCGCCACAGCGGCGGCAAGGAAAACGCGCTGCAACGTAGAACACCGTCTATGGCGATGGAATCCGTCCACATTGGAAAAATGGTAACGAATTTGGGGAAAACTGATAAGCTCTTCTTCATATCAAAATCTCTCTTACTCATTCATTTGGAATTATTCATTTCAAAATGAAATTAGTTTACTTAGTTAAATTCAGTTATATACCTGTTAGTTTAGTTAGTTATATCCTTGCTTGTCATGTTCTGTTTTCAGTTACTTCATTTTATCAATACTATATAATACACCAAATAGATAGCATACTTATTATTTACATTTATTCATCTTTCCATATTCACATTTTTATCTCACTTCAGCCTTTTCTTCTCTTCAAGAAGTGAAACCACAAAATCATGTTTAAGCGGCTTAAAAATATAGTTAGTAAGCGCAAAAGCGAATATTTTGTTGACATTAATGAATTTGATGAAGATCCTCTTGGGTGGTCTAGGGAACTTTGTGAGCATCAATTAGGTGAATTCTCCATGGCTGCAGTTCAGGCGAATGGCAATATGGAGGATCGATGCCAGCTTGAGGTTGGCACTAAAGCACTCTTCGTTGGAATTTATGATGGTCATAAAGGTGACATCACGTCAAACATCATAAGTAATACCCTCTTCCAGGATTTATTGTGTGAGTCTTCTTTTAAGTTTCTGCTTTCATTTTCTATGTTCTTTGTTTCTTTCTTGTTTGCATGCTTGTGTGTTATTATCTTATTATCAGGGTTGTCATTTTTACACCTTATTGCAGTTATGTTCTAACTTTGATTAATTCTTTGAAGGAGTGTGGATAGAATTGAAACAATTTATTTAAAGGAATTATGTATTGATTGACTGTACATCCTAGAATTGATGAGATAGGAAATGTTATCTTAATTAAAAAGGATAAAGAAATCAAGAAAAATAATCTTATTAAAACTTCTTGTGTATGTGATGACTGAAATATGAATGATGATAAAATTCGGGGGAGAAATCCATTTCCCACATTTTTTAGTTTTTTGGGTCTAATGGATGGGTATAGTTATTTTAATATGAGTTAACATACATAAATATCTGACCTGCAATAACAAACTTAGCTTTCCTAATGTTATATTGTTATGTGTAGCATGGGTTTAAGAAATAATGGAAGTTTACGGTTACAGGGTATATTAATGAGAATGGTAACAATATGTCTGAAGAAATTCTGAGGACAGTTGTTGCTGAAACCGAGGCAGAGTTCATGCTTGATGTTGAAGAGGGTTATCAACAACAGCCAGAGCTAGGTATAGTTGGTTCGAGTTGTCTAATTTGTATTATATGGAAAGGGAGACTATATATCGCCAACCTTGGAGACTCCCGTGCTGTAATGGGTTCTGTAAGGGGTCCATTTAATAGATCACGTGTTCGACAGTTGGTCAGAGATCACAATGCTCGTAATGAGGATATTAGACTAGAACTAATGAATTTGCATCCAGATGATCCGAATATTGTGACCTATAATTTTAACGCATGGCGTGTTAAAGGCATAAGCGAAGTTAGCAGATGTATAGGACACGCATATTTGAAGCGGGAACCTTTCATTTTAAGCTTAGCGTTCCAAGCCCCAGAGTCCGAACGTGTGCCTGCTCCTTTTACCCGACCATTGCTATCTGCAGAACCTGCGATACATTCAAGAGTCTTAAATGACAGTGATAAATTCATTATATTTGGATCTGGTGGACTTTGGAAACTGTTGACAAATAAGCAAGCTGCTAAAATTGTTAAGACCAATCCACGAGATGTATGATCTTGTTCTTTCTAGCAACTTGTTTTTCCCTTATTATTTACCTTTGCTAGCTAGCTCTTGGTTTTTTCTATTTATGGTATGGTGTGGTGGGTTTTTGTTGCAGGGAATTGCAAAAAGACTTGTGAGGATTGCTCTAGAAATTGCAGCAAGAAGAAGGAATATAAGTTATACTGAGCTTAGAGGGATTCCAAAGGGACATGGTGTTAGTAGGGGGCCTAGTGTTTCTGTTGAAGGAACTAGGCGTGAATATCATGATGATATCACTGTGATAGTTGTATTCTTCGACAAAGAGCCAAATCCGAATCAGACTGCAACACCAGCAATCGTCTCGGTGCCAGGGGTCAATTCCTTTAGAGGCTTCTCTAACACGATTCAACCATCAAGTTTTATGTATTTCGATGCACCTGAAATAGCCGCCTTTGAAGTAATATACTAGAGTTTTCATGTGTTGGAAAAAGGGTGTTCAATTAGTAATAGCATATGTATTATTATTGCACACACTCATTATTGCACAGTAAAAGCTCTAGGTAGTGCTAAGGTTGCAATCCAAATAAAAGTTACGACAGAAAAATCCTTCAATTACCTATTTAATTCATAAAGTATAAGAAAATAATAAACAATTCTTTGAATATATTAAACTTAACTTTCTTTCAAGTTTCAAATATATGAAAATTTACTTTATTAAAAGAGTTTGGGTTTTTCTCTTTACGGATCAAATGTATTTTATGAGCTTCTATTTTTAAAAGCCGTTGATCGTGATAAGAGTTTTATACGTTTGAATTCAAAAGATGGCATATCCAAATATGGAATGAACTACTAACGTTAATGTTAAAGGCTATAAAAGTTAACAATTATAGGATATATACATCAACATATACAAAAAATAAGCAACATATATAACGTATATTAAACTCAAAAGTAACTTACAATAATTATCTATTTTTGAAAAAACAAATCTCAAACATTATCCTAGTGTTTTGGAATGGGACATTAAATGGGTATTATAAAAAAAATATAAAGTTCTATCCGAAGACATTTTTTTTCTTCATAATACTCCTATCTAATTTTCACACAATTATTAATATATGATATGATTACAAGACTATTTTACTATTTTTATTAGGATCCGTTTAAAAACGAATAGTCGAAGAAAAATGAATACTTTAGTAAGTTTTAAGAAGAATTTTTCAACATTTTTATAAACAATATTATTTATTTATTTCACAAATGTCAATATTGTTACGTTAAATATCTTATTATGTGTTCGAACTTCAAATTTTACAGTTGTGAACTTATGATAGTATTTATCATTTTTATAAACAAAAAAAAATCTTGAAATTTTTTTACCTCACAGTATTTAAGACTAAACCGACTACAATTCACCTTATATAGAATACAATTTTATAATAAATAAATAAATCCTTACAAAATATATCTCACATGATTTTTTCCCGCAAATACAGTAGCAAGAACCTATCACTAACTTCTTATCCAAAATATAGCATGAAATTGAGTGGGCTGAATATTTGAAGGACTTGGGACCATTTTTATTGCTCCACCAAATATGCTTGACATACTTCATTTTCATCTGCCCCTCAAAGCATCAATTATCAAACGTCACTATGTATTATTATTAAATTGAAGAAAAATAATCTTGTCAAGATGATTCTCGTTTGGCAATTGTGTTTACTTCTGCATGACAGCCTCCAACCTACAAAACCAAGCTTCAAATTTCCTGCAAATTTGATCGAACAATAAAAACTCACTAGAGAATCTAACAATTAAACAATTAAGAATGGGAATAGGTCAAACTAACGGATAAAAGTCTACCACATAGTTTATGTCATATTCCTTAAAATCTATTTAATTAAAAATATTACTACAGACAACGTAAAAAGTCTTTTAAATATATCAAACCGACTTATTTAAATAAATATAAATAATATTTTGTACTACTACTATAATTATAATATTAAATTTTAATCTTCTTGATAGATATTGAACTTTTAGTAATCGAATAATATTAATCTTCTTTAGTTTTTGACATTTAAATATATTAATATAAAATAATATTAAAGTAGCATGTCATATAAAGTCATATTCTTTAAAATGTCATGTTAAATATAAAAAAAGAACTTAATTTCATCAACATGTGAACTCATTAATCTATTTAAAGATATGTATGATTATTTATTCAAAGATCTTAAAATGAAATAAGTTTTTAAATAATTTAAAAGACTATATTAGATTTTTATCGATGTTAGTTTCATGCCAAAAATATAAGCCTATACGACAGGCCACAATTTAGACTTAAGACTTGAATTTTTATGACAAACTAAATCTTGCAAAGTCTAATTCGACTTAACTTATTCTCACCTCTGTTAACAACTTTAATATAGGAGAGTGAAAAGTTATTCATTTGTATTTAATTTTTATTTAATAACATCAAAGTCAAGTAAGGTACTCTTCGAAACAAAAGAATTGTGTAAATATCGTACGCTACAAGTACCTTCCTAAAAGGTTTTATTTCTTTATTTTGAGAGTTAATGTTTTAATTGTTATCTTTTTTAAATTAGGATTTAGTTGGATGATATTCAAATTGGATATATCTCACATTTTTAGTATTTATTTTATCTTGGCATATTTAGAATTGATTCAAATTTATTTTATATCAAATCTAAATTTATGATTTATTTTAGTAGTATACAAGAATGATCTCTGAAAACTGATACGCATAAGCATAAGCTCTCTTCATAATACTGAAGTTCGTTAATTCAGTTATATAGTTCTGTTGAGACTTGTCGTTTCTGTTTTTTAGTTAGTTGATTTTCAGTTAAATAAATACATAATATTCATTCAAACTCTTCCTTTCAATATTTTTCTCTCTAAATCACAATCTCTTGAAGAAGTGAAAACACAAGATCATGTCTTCTACGTCTGCATGGCTAAAACTCATTGTTTGCTGTACCAAGTTTACAAAGATTCGTATTGAAGGTAATGAGCTTGATCAAGACCCTCTAGGGTGGAGTCGCCGGCTGGTTAGATATCACCGGGGAGAATTCTCCATGGCTGCGGTTCAGGCAAATCGGCGTATGGAAGATCACAGTCAAGTTGAGGTTGGAAAAGATGCACTCTTTGTTGGAATTTATGATGGCCTTGTAGGTGACACCACTCCCACCTACATCAGCAATCACCTCTTCCCAACTCTATTGAGTGAGTCTTCTTTTATTTATTTTTTCAACGGTCGATGTTAGTAATTAATATTGTTAGGATTTTGCCAAGTCTTCTTTTTTTATTATTATATTGTTTCTGCTTTCATTCTTTTTTCTTGTTTTCATTTGCATGCATGCATGTGTGTTTGTGTTCTTATCTTATTTATCATTACATTGTGATGTTTCTTGCTGTTTGGATACCCTTTTTGGCTATTTTCATTACCTTTAATTTAATTCTTTGATTGGTGTTCTATTTTGTTCTGTTAAGTATCTGACATGTAATGTATCTGCATAAAGATAGTTTTTTTAGTTTTTCAAATGTTATATTGTCATGTGTAGCAGTGTTTTCTGTAAGAAATAATGGAAGTTTAATGAGGAAATTAACTGGTTAATTGCAGGGCTTATTGAACTGAATAATAACAATATGTCTACTGAAATTCTGAAGCAAGTTATTGTTGACACTGAGGCTGGGTTTATTGAGTTTGCCAGAAACAATTATCAGCAACATCGTAATTCACTGATAAGTGTAGCTAGTTCGGGTTGTCTAATTTGTGTTATATGGAAAGCTACACTGTTTGTCGCCAACGTCGGAGACTCCCGTGTTATACTTGGTTCTCATAAGGGTCGGTTTAAAAAATTGCATATTGACCAAGTGGTCAGAGATCACAATTGTCAAAATTGGGATATTCAAAATGAACTCATCCAATCACATCCGAATGATCATTTTAGAGTGATTGAATATCTGGGAACATGGCGTGTTAAAGGCTTATCAGAGGTTTGGTTTGGTTTTGTTTTGCTTTCCTTTCAATTTACCTTTTGATAGACTGGTATAATAAGTAACCGTCCAACATACATTGCTGAGCTTTATTTATATCAATGTGCTTATTTCTATTATATGATCATATACTTCATTCCTATGATTCACTTCTAAGTTACTCATTGTATTTTAGTCTCTCTATCTGTTATTAATGTGATAGTGGTGTGCTGGTTGGGTTTGACAGATCAGCAGATGTATAGGAAATGCGTATATGAAGAACAAGGAGCCATTTACTGATGCGAGTTATTTCGAAGCCCCGATGGGGTACCGTGTGTCAACAGATTTTGATGAACCCTTTCTATCAGCAGAGCCAGAGGTTTATTCAAAAGTCTTAAAAGATACTGATAAATTCATTATATTTGGATCTGGTGGATTTTGGAAAAAGATTACAATTAAGGAAGCAGCTTATATTGTTAACACCCGGCCACGAAATGTATGCATATTGTTCTTTCTAACTACTTGTTTTTCTTTACTAGCAGAACCAGAAATTCGTTTGTTAGTTTGTGGTCTGCAATGGTGTGTTTTTGGTGCAGGGAATCGCAAAAAGACTTGTGATGCTTGCTCAAGCGGTTGCAGCTCACGACATGCAAAAAGGATATAATGACATACTGCAGGCTCCTAAGGCAACTCGTGTTAGTGGGAGACGTACTATTATTTATGATGGAAGTAGGCTGGATTTTCACGATGATATGACTGTGATTGTTGTATATTTAGACAAAACGCCGAATGGGGGTGCAAGGCCACAAATTAGGTCCTATAGAGGCCATTCTAACACAGTTCGATCATCAGATTTTAGAAATCTCATTGATATGTGAAACTTGCTGAGATTATTCCAAACAAGTACCAGCTAGGAAATAAGATACCATAGTGGGATCATTCACTCAGTTTTGTTCTATTGTTCCATCAAATTTTAGTATGTGTCCAAGAGTTTCCGTGACACCATGTCTAAAAGTATATAGAGGCAAACTTGGTTGCTTCTGCCTTATTTGCAGGTTTAAAATCATTTCTGTTACACTGCACACCGTTTTATAGCACCCAATTATAGTTTATCTGAAAATGTTGGAAAAATTATCTGATTAATTAAAAATAGAGTAAGTAATTCAATCTGTTCATACAAACATCCATGTATAAAAATATTTGCAAACAAATCAATAATTCAGGAAATGTATCGAGTTGGCATATGAACTGTAGGGTTTTATATATTATCAAGACAGAAGATTGGAAAGTGATAGCAATGACTTTTTGGTTTCATAGATTTATAAATCAAACACATACCACTGTGGTCAATCAGAAAACTTAATGAAAAGATTTGTTGATTCAAACAAACCAAATCCGTAACAATACACATCTCTACAACAAAATGAGGGGAAAACTGAATCTTACATATCTTGCTAGCCTTCATGCTCTTATCCCAACATATCAAGAAAGGAAAACACAGAGAAACGTGATAAAAGAAATGGTAAAAGAATAGGAAATGGAAGTTCCTCAACCACTAGATGGTATTTATGTAGTACAAAGTATATATCGTAATTTCCTTGGTTCAGCTCTCAGTGCTCCATGATTTGAACTTAGAAGCATTTCCTGTGTACTATTGATGGGCCAGATTCATCATATTCTGCCTTTGCAATCCACATCTGCACAAGGAAAAGTAAACATATCAGAAAGGAACACATTAGAAATGTCACAACTAAGCCTCAGTAATACGCATTTTTATTTCCTCCTACTTTTTATAACTTGTACTTATTGTTTTAATGAAATTTCCTGATTTATTTTGTGAATTATATCATTTAAAAATCCAACAACTTCATACCTGTTGGAAAGTGCTGAGAGATGCCAAAATGGAGCCTCCAATCCAGACACTGTATTTCCTCTCTGGTGGTGCTACAACCTTGATTTTCATGCTGCTGGGTGCCAATGCTGTAATCTCTTTGCTCATTCTATCAGCAATTCCGGGGAACATAGTAGAACCACCACTCAAGACAATGTTACCATACAGATCCTTCCTAATGTCGACATCACACTTCATGATGGAGTTAAATGTTGTCTCGTGGATACCAGGAGATTCCATCCCTATCATGGATGGCTGGAATAAAACTTCAGGGCAGCGGAATCTTTCGGCGCCGATTGTGATCACCTGCCCATCAGGTAGCTCATAAGTCTTCTCAACAGCTGAGCTGGTCTTAGCAGTTTCCAACTCCTGCTCATAATCAAGAGCAATATAGGCCAATTTCTCCTTCACGTCCCTCACAATTTCACGCTCTGCAGATGTGGTGAAAGTGTAGCCACGCTCTGTTAAAATCTTCATCAGCGCATCAGTGAGATCACGCCCTGCAAGATCCAAACGCAAGATCGCATGTGGCAGGGCATAACCCTCATAAATTGGAACAGTGTGACTAACACCATCTCCAGAGTCCAGAACGATACCTACAAAAATCATAGAAAACCACATCAACTCAATTCAATCTCAAGGCATATTTATTTACCATGACATGACTACCCCTTCAAATCATATTCATCATTCATTGCACAAAACTGCAACCGAAATGAACAAGAACAAGACTTTGTTTGGATAAACAACTTATTTAAACACTTTTACAAATATTTATCACATAAAAGTTTTTGTATAAGCTATTTCTATAACAAATGATAAAATAAAGTCAAACTATTTTTATATAAGCTATAAACTATTTTCATAAACTATCCTGAAAAGGTTATGAGAAAATAAATTGAAAAAACTTATAGACATGTCATAAACTGTTTCCTTAAGCTCTCACATAGAGTTTAAAAAATGCTTATATTATTAAATAAACTGAAATACACAAGACATAGAATAGATCAACATATATTTATAGATGCAACAAGATTGAAGATGAAAGAATGAATTTACCAGTTGTACGGCCACTAGCATAAAGGGAAAGCACGGCTTGAATGGCAACATACATAGCAGGAGTATTGAAAGTCTCAAACATGATCTGAGTCATTTTCTCCCGATTAGCCTTAGGATTAAGAGGAGCTTCAGTGAGAAGAACAGGGTGTTCTTCAGGAGCAACACGAAGTTCATTGTAGAAAGTGTGATGCCAGATCTTCTCCATGTCATCCCAATTACTAACAATTCCATGCTCAATTGGATATTTCAGTGTCAAAATACCTCTCTTTGACTGTGCTTCATCACCAACATATGCATCTTTTTGTCCCATACCTACCATTACCCCTGTGTGACGTGGACGACCTACAATGCTAGGGAACACTGCTCTTGGTGCATCATCTCCTGCAAAACCAGCCTAAAACAACAACAATAACATCAATTCAAGTTTGTATCGATCTCATTAACACCAACTTTTCTGATCAAAGGAGTGTAAACCGACATCATTTACATTCAAATTATTATATTCGTGTGCTTCATAGGTATCGACTAATTAACTAACTATAATCAGTCTCTGCAGTTTGTAGGAATAACTAATTTCTAATTTTATACAATGAAAAAGATGAAATTGAAGGAAAACGTTTAACAGATCGGTTGATTGATAATGATTGATACCTTGACCATTCCGGTTCCGTTATCACAGACCAAAGGTTGAATATCTTCAGATTCTGCCATTGTTGATTGTAATTGATTTGCTGCATAGACACACGGAAAATGAAAATGAAAATGAGAAATTGAAATAATGAACAATGAAGTGATGTGAGAGATTGAGAGGGGTACCTGAACTACGAAATGAAGAAGGAATGTTCGAGAGAGTGTTGTTTTCTATGTGTGTTAAGTTAGTACCCGCGTCTATGGTTTTTAAAAAGGGCTGTAAATGCAAATTCGGCTCAAATTAATTCTAAATTGCTTATGCTTCAATCCTAACCGTCTGTTGCAAATATCTCATCTACGGGCCATGTTTCTTGTTGGAAATAGCTGGCAATGTTGCTCTTTTACTTGCTTTCCAGTTCCGCACTACACATCATCATCTCTTCTTTTTCCCTCCCATCTCCCAAATTAATTACCGTATTATTTATTATTAATTAGCTCTGTACTTTGGTTTAAGGGATTATTATTATCTCCTTTGTTTGGAATGTTTTCTATTCCAAATTTTGTGGTTGCATCTTTAAGTTTGTTGAATCTTTTAACACCTTTAAGTATTAGTAAAAAGTTATATAGTTTTTTGTTAAAATAATTATATATAAAAAAGAAAAATGTGACAATTTCTTTAAATTACTCTAACAATTAATTTAATAGTTATCTAACTCAATTGCTAATCTCAATATTATTAGAGTAAATAATATCTTTTCTTTTGGGTTCAAATTTAGAATATCGTTTGTTTTTTAGTCTCTTAACTATTTCATCTAAAAATAAAATAAAAATTCAAAAATAAAAATATTCATTTGGAAATAAATTTTGTACATTTAATTTTTAAGAGTTTAATTTCGTAAGTGTTTATTTAAATGAAATAAGAAATATATAATACTTATTTAAAAGATTAAATTACTCGAGAGTAGTAGTAACTTTTTTATATAAATGATTGAATATCAATCTTACCTTTTAGAAGATAAATGACATTATTTCAATTTTTAATAGTACTAATGTTAAAACATATTCCTTCTATCTCAAAATATAATAAAAATTATCATAAAATTAATATATTTAATTAATTTAAAATTTAAATAAAATGCATCTATTTTATTGATACATTTTTATTTATATTTCGTTCAGAAATTAAATCCACTTGAACTTTTATTAAATAAAATTAGAAGATGATATGGATGAGTGGATCTGTGCTTGTATTTAAAAGCAAAATGTTACTTCAACGTTGTCACATACATACGATAATTTGTATGGTGTTTTATAAATATCAACATCAACATAATATTGTAGTAATTGAGCTGGATCTAATGAAAAGCGATAGGCAACATAGGAAAAAGGAAAAAAGACCCCACCAGAAAAAAGTTAGGAGGTAGTTATTTGAGAGAAGCAGCTTTTCTTCATCTAGAGGTGTGTAATTTTCACTCCAACTTTTTGGTGGCCGATGGGGTAGGAGTGGAAGTAATCATACATGGGACGGTGCAAAAAGCGATAGTGCGTGCCATTACCAACTCAGCATTCAGTTTGCAACTGTCGAAAGAACATGTTGGGCTGTTTTGTTTGATGCGGTAGAATCCACTTACACTTCATCTTCTCCACTACTCTTTTTGTCCCTACGATTGGTTTATTTATTGACCGATTCAAGACCTCTAGCAGATCCAACGGTTGATGAGCACTTCCTTTGCCATGTCCATAAGACGTGCATCGGATAACTACCAACCGGGCATACAACATGGTTTCGCATTTAGGACAATCTTTGTCCCCCGTTGACCACACTCCTTTTGTTTTGGCCACATGTTAAACAAATAATCACCTTCTCAACTTAGTTTCGCATTTTGGTGTTTGTTTGATTTTGGATCGAGTGATAAATTTATGATTCAAAGTAATTTTATTAATTTTATTGTAAACTTAAATATAATTATAAATCGTATAATTTTTAAAATTTTTTTTTATAGATTTTAAAAGAAAGTAGGAAGAAAACAATAAAACATAATGAAGAATAATTTTATTGTTTGAGAAATTAAAACTTATGTTTCCTTTTGTTTAATTTGATTGTGTAGATATAAGTATCTTTATGAAAATGGTATGTTGATATAGATTTTAATGAAGAGAATACAATGACAATATTCATAGTTGAACTCAAAGTGATGAAAACAATTTTCAACTAAAGTGTAATTGTAAAAATATCCACAAACTACAATGATTATTTTTTTCATTCGTGTCTAAATGGTCTCATATATAGTTATATATTATTTGATTAGTAAAGTAGCATGAACTGATTCATGACAACTCCATTTTAAGTTAATTTTGTTGACAAAAAATTCAAGATTTTTCTCTTGACTTTTCATTGCTAGTTCATACATATAGGTAATCTAACCATTTCAACTCATACAACTTAGGAGATACATTGGAAATCACATATCAATTTTCTTAACATCTATAACATACTTTTGATGAGCCATATATTGTCAACATTTTGTTCCAAAAGTTGGTTCCAGCGATAAAAATCATCAACAACAATTCCATCAACATACTAAAATTAAAGTACATTAAAAAGTGGTGCATAACATTTGGTTTCAAGTTAAAATTGCACTAAATCTAAGTAGGTGAGAATCATCATTATCTGATTGATGGCTTTGCTTGCTCACTTTATATGTATACTATTCCAGTGGTAGAATTTTGAGTGATTTTGAAAGAGCTTAAACTAACTCTTGGGAGGGGTGACAAAATTTGGAGTCATTTGAAAGTGCTTAAACTGGTTAGTGGGAGGGATTTTAGGGTGATTGATGTTGGCTTTTTTTTTTTTTTTTTTTTTTTTTTTTTTTTTTTTTTTTATATATATATACTACCATAAAAAGAATTAAATATCATACTACCACCAATTTTTAATCAAGTATCAATATACCATTGTATAGAAAATTTATTTTTTTAAAGGTGAGAAGTTGGAATTCCCAGGACCTTTGAGAATCAAAACAATGATATATTGATGTGAAGTCAAGCTTCAAAGTGGTAGTGGGTATAATTCAGAAGAACTGTAGTTTTTCTCATCTTTGCTTACGGTTAGTTGACTAGATCGTGGCTATCATTCATCAACTGAATCACTACACCTTATCTCTTGTTTTACGTAAAATTAACCAATGGACTTATGCTTTTGCTAAGTACACTTTAGATACTAGATAAAACATTTGACAATTGATGCGTTGTTTTGAGTTTAAATAAAAAAAATTCTTAATTCAGAAAATTTAGAGATTAGTTTTTAAAGATTTATTTAAATATTATTTCTTTATTCTCGTTTATTTATTATCATGATTTTTTAAAAATGATTTTTAATTTATTTGTATATAATTTTATAAAAATAATTTTTTGAACTACAACATTATCATAAAGAACATAACTTACCTAAATACACTCATTTATCTCATTTCTAAAATTACCATAAATATATTTAAGACAATAATTACTACTTGGTAGAATCTTTCCTATGTAAGTTACAATAATATAATAATTAAAATATTTAAAATTAGTCTCTTCAAAATTTAATGAATTGATGCAGAAAAGAGAGATAAAATTTTAATAGAAATTGATGGAGGATGATTTCAAATTTTTCAAAAAAAGTAAGGGTAATTTTGTCATTTTTCTACCATTGAATTAAGTTAACTGTTTTTAAAATTTATGACATATTTTCTCACTCATCTATCACAAGAGTGAAATGCAAGAAAATACTTTTAGTTTTTCATTTTTAACTAAAAAATGATTTTTTTTAAATACGAAAGAGACATTATTTAAAAAATAAAAAATGATTTATTATTTGAAAAAATATGAAAAAACTCAATATTCCAAATTTTGCTTCATGCACTTTATTGGCTCTTAAAAATTGTACTTTCTTTCAAAGGGAGCATAGTTTTTTATTATTTATAAAAATTAAATATCCCCGCAATATTAACCTGAGAATAAAAATAAAAGAGAATAATTAATTACTTTTAATATACAATGAGATCAATATTAAAAAAATTATAAATTTGATCGTTTTATTTTTACTAAATAAAGTTGATTTTTCAATTATCTTTTAGTTAATTTTTCATATTTTTGAATAAAAAATAACAAGTATTTTAAATAAAGTTACATATAATTTTAAAATATAAAATTATTTAAATATATTAATTATTTATATACAATTAATTAAATTATTAATATAAAAAAATTATGGAGTTAAAAGTTAAATTTTTTTCGTATTTTATTTCAATTTTACAAGCGTTAATCAATTTATATTATTATATTATAATGATACGTTATTTAAAATATTAAAATATTATTTTTAAGTTAAATAATTAAAATAATAATTAAAATTATTGATTTTTTAAAATAATTTTTTTATAAATTAATAAAAATAAGAGAATAAAATTACAATTGAAAAAATTATAAATATTTTGAAATAAAATTAAAAGAATTCCTTGGTAAAACATTTGAAACAGTTAGTAGGGTGCGTTTTCTACCTAGAATTTCCAATCAGAGTAGAACTGTAGAGAAGAAGAAGAATGATGGTGAAAGCTATCCAGCTTCAGCTATGCGGTTTTGTTAGCCAACGCTGGACTCTAAAACCTCGAACCTCCCTTTCAATCTCATCACTATCCTCACTATCCCAAATTTCACACCCTAACCCCTCTTTCAAACTCCTTCCAACCATCACTACCTCTCGCAGAACTCGATTCGCACCGTTTCGTGCTTCCTCGTCGCTTCAATCTGCTGTGAGTTCTCAATTTTAATATTATTATGTTGTTGTTGTTGACGAAATAGCATCATAATCTTTTAGTTTCAGATCTACATAGTTAGTTATTGATGGTAATTGAAAATGTAGGGGAATGTTCGAAGTATCAAGTTTTGTCAATGGTGTGGTGGTTCAACGAAACATGATATACCCGATGGAGAAGAAAAGTTGAGAGCCATATGTACAGTTTGTGGGAGAATTGCCTATCAGAATCCCAAAATGGTAATTTCCTAAATATACCTCTCTTTAGCTTCTGGTTGGTTCAATTAACTACTAGTGTGAACTTTGAAGTAATAGTTCATGTAAACAGCGTTGCTTTTTAAACTACTGGAGTTTCAGATGTGTGTTTGATGTGCAAGTAGAGTTGACATAAGCATACGTTGGCCTGAGAAGTATATGATTTCAACACATTATAGTTAGGCTTAAAAGACTTTTTAAATGATCTAATGCCTGGCAATTTTAGCTGAATAAGCTTTTTTAAGTAAGTCTAAACCTAGCTGATATAGTGTAAGTTAGTATGATCTAACTGATGCCTGTCCGACCTATTTTCATCCCTACTTGCAAGATAATCATGCAAATAGTATATTACTCATTGTTGCACAATGACATTGATTTTGATTGTTCTTTCATGTGTAGCATGTTAAAATATTTTACTGCTGATTTTGTAGATTCTGCTCATCTAAAATTTATACTTTAGATTTGGATTAGGATCTCAAAGTGCTATTATCAGCATAATGGACATGTATTTGTTGAAATTACTGTTTATTTCTCTTATCCAATGCTATTTTTTCTTGTACGAAAAAAATTAATTTATTTGCAAGTGAAGTTTTCTCAAGGAGGTTTTGGCTCCTGTTGTATGTAGCTGAAGAGTTGAAGAGCCCTGTGGATATCCTAAACTTCAATCCAGGATCTCAGTTTTTTTTGGTTGCATTGTGGTATACTATACCTAATACAACATATATAAAGTTATTTTAGACACAAGTCTTGCCTGTTATATTAAATGAAAATGCTATGCCTTTTGTTGGATTTTTAAAATGTATTAGAAGTGGATATTGAGAAAAGGAAGTAGCAACCTATTGTTTCAAAGTTACCATCATGGCAGGGTTCAGGTAAGGGTTGGACCCATTGAGGAAAGGAAGCGTGATCTATGATTTTTTTCTCAGCCTTCACTGCATCAGCTTTAGGATTTTTTTTAAATTAAAAAAATAAGATTAGAGTGTGATGCATGAATTTGATATTTGATACTGAGATGGGTGTTGAGTTTGGGTATCTGCATATAAAGTGGTTTAAATTGGCCTGCCTGGTGTCTACGCTCTTGGTCTCCGAAGCAGTCCTTTTCACGAAACACTTAATTATGATGCAACACAAATAAGGATTTGGAGGAGTATCATAGGTTTTTGCATGTATTCTCTGACTTTTTTAGGAAAGAACTCTGATAGTTGTATAGTGTTTTTTCATAGCACTTATTCTTTTCATTCATTTTGTACAAGAATGTATGACTAATTACTTTGTCCCGAACATGGCATGATTTTGGCTGGCAAAGTAGGTAGTTGGTTGCCTTGTTGAACAAGATAACAAGATCCTCCTTTGCAAGAGGAATATTCAACCATCTCATGGTCTTTGGTACGAATCCATTTTTATTAACTGTTAATTATCATTGTATATTCTGGTTATGTATAGGTTAGGTTCCTTTATGAAACTATTAAAATTATAACCTAAATGCTAATAAATTTATCATAATGATGAATATTGCGTCTCTTTTCGTCAGTGAGCTATGTTAATTTCATATTTTGGTATCAACAAGGACGCTTCCTGCTGGTTATTTGGAAATTGGAGAGTCAGCTGCGGAAGGGGCCACGAGAGAAACAAGGGAGGAAGCAAATGCAGATGTTGAAGTAATTTCTCCCTTTGCTCAACTGGATATTCCTTTAATTGGCCAAGTGAGGACTGAGGAAGAAACTTTGATTTATATTCGATCATATGTTTCTTTTTGTTGTTATATTCTTGCCTATGTTTTTAATCTTGACTATCACATGATTGAGGCAGACTTACATGATATTCTTAGCAAAGCTGAAGAATCCCCATTTTTCACCTGGTCCAGAATCATCAGAATGCCAACTTTTTGCACTTGATGATATACCTTTTAATGCTCTATCCTTTTCATCAATGGTGGTTACCTTGAGTTTGGTATGTTTGACATATATGAACTTTCTGTCTGGTTATGTTATATGTTACCTACTCATATTGTGTCTCATGTTGTTCTCATGGCCACAGTATATTGAGGATATCAAGGCTGGCAAACCCAAATTTCATTATGGTACCATTAACAAAAGGTATACTTCTTCCTCAATACAGGATATTTTCCCTTAATATTATGTACAGTTTGGTTTGAGGGAAGGAAACTATGCAATCTAGTCCTATTATAAGAGACAATTAGAAAATTTTGTCGGTCACAAATATATGAAACATGGTATTCGTTTTATGTGTAACTAAAAGGATTGAAATTCCTTTTTCACCCCTAGTTTATTGTGAATTTTATTTTACTTAGAAATATAGAAATATATGTCCCTATGCAAGTTAGCGTTAACAACTTCAAATGCGTTTCCTTTGCCTTTGTAATTTAGTCTTTTGTTTCTTATTTCTTACAAATAGGGAGCGGGATGGAGTATTTAAGTTTTGGAAAAAAAATTAAAATACTTTCATTTAGTACTGAAATATATTAGCCCGGTCACTCAGATATATCTCAACTAATTGGATTGGGTTGGCTACTTGGTTCATGAATCATGATTGTTTGAGGTCCAATTTCTGTGTATAAATGTTGGCAAAATAGATAATATTTAAATTAATTAGGACAAAAAAATAGGCTATCTGTGTGTTTGGGATAGCAGCTGTTTCATTATGAAATCAATGTGTTTTCTTGTGAACATTATCCTGTATGTTTAGAGATGCTACTTGCCTCCCCAAGGCTGCTTTTATATGTGCCGTTGAATATTTCTGATACTTTGCTACCTAGACTTCTTTTCCTACTCGTGTTGATTTTGTCTTGATATTTGTTGTTAGGCCGGGTACAAGTCCATCTGATATTAATGCCTACACATTGGATCATCACATGCATACATAAACCATGATAAACAGGTTAGCTCCCCATGTTATATTGCAATAATAATAATATGAATGATAAAAACGAGCTATTTATAATCATATACTTTTCGATTTGTCAGTATACGACTATACACCTAGTATCATGAAATTTCCAAACATTTTGGTGGTTGCAGTTGAGTCTGGATATTTGAAGATTGTTACTAGAAGAAATTTAAATTCTGCAAGCTTGAAGATTGCTGTATCTTCCACAAGAACTTGAGCATATCTGGCTTAAATTTACCACTGTCAAAAGATAGACAGACTGTTTCGATTCAAGAAACAACCGTAACACATTAGATCACTTGTGCTGGATGCAATTCATGATGGCCATCAAATTCCTCGAGGGTTCTTAGATTGATAGGCTGTTGCTATTGTAGAACAGTAGAAGACTGAGACTTGTTTTGTGGCATAATGGCATCCCTGAAATTGTAAACATGAACATTCATCAAGATAAATGAAATTCTTTTTTGAATTTTTCCTATTTTCCATAACGAGGTCAAGGTCGGGGTTTCATCGGTAACTCCTGCTTAGGAGTAGATCCGGGCTGAAGGGAGTACCCCAGTTGAACTGTATTGAATATTTCACAAGTATAACACGATTATAAAAGCAAAAAAAAAAATGCAAGCTTGAACGTTGTTACTTTAGACTTTATTTAGATTGATTGAGTAGGCTCACACGTGAAATCCATTCTATTATTTTTTTTCATTTTTCTTCTCTCAAATTGGAGTGCAAGGGGATGAAATCCAATCTCTTAAACTATTCATTACCCAATTGTCTATATATTTTTAAATCAGAACACTCAAAACCTAGTATTATTTATTAGGTTTAATTGTAATTTTACTTTTCTTATTTTTATTGATTTATAAAATTGATCTTTTTATTTTAAAAGTTGATAATTTTAGTCTCTTCTTTTAATTTTTTTACTAAAAAAAACAAGTCTTAATTGTAGTTTTGGTCTATCTATTTTAGCTGAATCGTGAAAGTAGTCATTCTATTTTATTTCTTCCTATTTTTGATCTCCAAACAGAATTTTAGTCCAAAACTTAATGAAATTTCATTATTTTTGCATTTATTTAAGTTACACAATGTCTCAAAATTTCATTTGCAATAATTATACTTGAAATCTATGATCATAAATGGTGTAGTATGGTTTTAAAAAATAAAATTTCATCAAATTTTTGACCAAAATTCTGTTTTGGGACCAAAACTGGAGAAAAATAAAATGTAGGGACTACATTCGCGATTCAGCTAAAATAGGGGGACCAAAACTGCAATTAAGCCAAAAAACAATGTGACATATTTTAAATAATGTGATATGATACGATGATAAAAAATTATCAACATCTATGAAATCAGTATAAAATATCGTAAAAACTTAACTTTTATCTTTAATTTTTTGTTATATTTGTAATTTAATAAGTAACATGTAAGTAATTAATGCATCTAGATAATTCTATTTCATAAAATTATGTCATATCATATAAAATATATCAAATCATTATTTTTTTGATTTAAAAGTCCGAGTAATAATCAAAACTTTCAATTTATAAAATAGAAATAAAAGAATCAAAATTACAATTAAGTCAAATATTATTTTCTATAAAACACTTCATATGCTTTTAATCTTCGGATATCTTGAGAGTTGACAGAAATTCACTTTTTTGTAATTTACACCGGTGAAACAAGAAAATAGTTTATATAAATTATAAGATTTAATTATTTTAATATATTTTTGAGGTAAGAAATAATATATTTTAATTCAATATAACAGTTTGTTTTTTGGTTCAATATATAATAGTGTTTTTATTTATAGAGTTAAAAGGAAATGAAAACAAGAATGTTATGACTACAAAATGTTTCGTTGACCCACAATCATTCAATTTCACTAAAGAGATCTTTAATCAATCAAAACTTTTGGGACTCCGTTTTAGTGTTACATAATTTTGCTCTGTATTTAATATTTCTAAGTGACAAAATAAACAAAGATAAGATTATCAATCATGGTATTTTATTTATATTCTGCATTGTTGTCACTCAACTGTTACGGTGAAGGGTGTCAGTAACCATCAGAATTATCGGATTAATACATCATAGTGAACTCAGACGACCGTCGTGAGTTAATGTAAATCCATATTCATCATATGGTAAAGGTAAAAAATTTAACTTAAAAAATTCATAAACTAATTAATCTTTTAAATTTCATGAGTGAGAATTATGAAATTGCTACTGTTTTGATTGTTTAAATGAAAAATGTCATCACCATTGTAATTATACTAGGATGAAAGCAAAGTCCTTTGCAATATAACCGATGTGGGACTCATGCTGTGCATATTTTTATTATACTACGGGCCGTGTTACATGGGTTTTCCGAAACGGCAACGAATTAGTATTTTTGTATGACAATAAAAACGGGTTGTATTTAGTATTCTCCTATGTTAAAAGAAGAGTTTTATACGGCTATTATTCAAGTAAATATTTCTCTTAGAAAAAATAATATTTTTTTCAATAATACCGTTCAAACAACATAAATAAATGTAAAGAACATAATAAAATACAGTAATAATAATAATAAGTGAAAATTTTAAAATCAAAGAACAGTTAAAAATTATATTATGACTCTCTTTAATAAAATGAGCTGATAGTTCTTAAATTAGTTGAGTTTTTAATAAAATTAGCAATTCAATTAATTTAAAAATATAAAACAAAAATACATTCTTAAAAAAAATTAAATAAATTTTACTAGTTAATCTTTAAAATATTTAAAAAGCAGTAATTTTAAAGTTAATTTTTATTAATTTAAAGTTTATCAATATGATATATTTATTATTTATTTTAAATTAAAATAAATAAATTATTATTTTAAAATATTAGATATTATTAAATTTAAGTTATTTATAAATATTTTAAAATTACAATACGAAATTATTTATTTAGCCAATTTATTTATATTAAATTATAATAGATAATATTTTTACTTTAAATTAGTATTTATTAAAAAATAAAAAATTTATTTATTTAAATTATTTATTATAAATTATAATAAATAAATTACAAAGAATAAACATGGATTTAGTTAAACAATAAGGATAAAATTATATGCAAAAATATAAATCATAGGTTTATAAACTACTTAAATTAATTTATCAAAAAGTACTATAGACTATAAACTCAATAAATAACCCGAATTACTTTTACTTTTAAATAATCTTACTTTGGAGCTAAAATTTGTAATTTTTAAGTGTAAAGTAAATTTTAAATAGCCAAAAATTATAGTAAATTAACTAAAATGAATTATATTTTTGCGACGGCACTAAAGTCTAGATTGACTCGGAATGCAGTAATCAGAGTGATTCGATCACGGCACCTCCTCCATCGGACAGTTACAGTTATAGTTTCAGTGACACAACTCAAAAATCAACACCATCATTCCCTCAACGATCACCATCACAATTCCCAATTCAATTTCTTCTCTCTTCTCCATCTCCATGGAAGCCATAGAAACTCTAGGTTCTCTCAACGGCGATTTCGGCTTCACTGGAACCGATCGTAGATTCGCCTTTTCGCGCCAAGCTTCTTTCCAGCATCAACCCATCACTCCCAATTCTACGGATTCGGGTTTCAGAAAACCCTTTCTTTCACGAACAGATTCAAGCATAGACATCCCTTCATATGGACCCCATTATCACTACTGGTCCACTCACGATGATAAACCTTCTGGGTCGCCGCAAAAAACGTCTTTTTCGTCATTTGTTTTATCTGTTTTTCGAAATGTTAGGTCTGGTCATAGGTATATGAAGAGATTGTTTTTCATGATTTCGCTTAATGTTGCTTACTCTACTGTTGAGTTGCTCATTGGTCTCTTCACTGGCCGTGTTGGTAAGATTAAACTTTCAACTCATTTTCATTTTCAATTTATATTTTAATTTTAGTTTTCGCAATTGTTTGTTTTGGATGATTCATCATTAAAAGATGCTGCTTTGGTAATATATGTCTATCCAATAAGAGGATCCAATGAATATGAATTGATTTATTTGGGTTTATCAACTGGTATAAACACTTGCACGAATATTTGACGGAGCTTATGAAAACAACTGATGATATTCCTATAAGTTGTTTTCAGCTTATTTTCACAAGCTCTTCATGATAGCTTATGAAAATATGGCCACTTTATTTTGTCTTTTGTTATATAAATAGCTTATTCATGAACACTGATATGATAAGCTGTTTATCCAAACAATGCTCTTACCATTTAAGAGCTTATCTTGCAGAAGCTGTTTCTACCTTGAGAAAAACAAGAGTAAATTGCATATAAACTCTGAATAAGCTGTTTTTTTTAAGCTCTACAAGTGACTATTTCAAAATAAGCTGAGAACAACTTATAACATAGGATAATCTAGATGTATAAGTTTTTTCAAACATTTATATACGGGTTTATTTCATAAGTGAAGGCTAAGATGTCAAACTGAATCTCTTGCCGACTTTTCAATTTATAACTATGCCTTTTCAGGTTTGGTGTCTGATGCAGTTCACTTGACATTTGGATGTGGTCTTCTCACGTTTTCGTTGTTTGTTATGGGTGCGTCTAGGCAAAAATCTGATGGATATTATACTTATGGGTGAGATTTTTGTTTCATGTATTGTCTTGCACAATGCAGAAACATTTGTAAGTATAATTACATGAACATGTTTACGTTGTAACTGAATTTTGATTTGTAAAGTATTTGTAACCCAATGCATTGTCTATATGTAATTTCTTATGTTTTGCACGCAAGAATATGAATGTGTATTTGTATTGTTGTATGTTTCTTACTAAAGATAATATTGAAATATTACTTACTGTTTGATTAATCATTTCAATCCTGTCTACGACTTTATTGATGTACTTTAATTTCAGGTATAAAAGACTAGAAGTCTTGTCTGCCTTTACAAATGCCGTAAGTATTCTGCATTTCCTTTCTTCTGCAGTTGTTACCTTGTATCATTATGAAGTGGTTGCCTGATGCTGTCATCAATTTACAGATTGATGTTTGAATAATAAAATTAGTAACCATTTAAACAATATTCATATTCTTTAACCTTCTTAGTTTGCATGTGCATCTCTAGCTGGAGAGATGATTTGTGTAGGTCTCAAAGCAGGTCTAATGATTCTTTCATGAGGTTTAGGGAGGCATTCAATAGCGTTTTTTTTTTTTTAAATAAAAAATTTATTAATTATTCAAAAGTGTTTATTTGAACTTATTTTATGACATAAGTACTTGTGTAACAGTGTAAGCATTTGGAAGAACTTATAGAAGCAGCTTTTGCAGAACTTATGTGGAGCTTACCCTAATTCTGATTTTGATTACAGAGACAACTTATACACAGACCCTCATACAATAAGTTTTTAATTAAACTATTATTGAAGGCCCCCCTTAATGTTGTTGATGAGTTTATCTGTAATTTTCATCCCTCACAAAATATCTCTGAAACAAATTTTTCTATAATAACGTAAACTTTTCTATTTGCTTAAAATATTAGGTGCTGTTGTTAAAGGATTTATATTCTCAAATGTGGATTGGTACCACTTGATAAATGGAAAACAAAGTTAGATCTGATATGTAATAATGAATTGAGTTGCTGAAAGCTATCCTTTTACATAGGAAATGCATTTTGTTAAAGGAATGGATAATGAATGCCATTCTGGTTTGAATATTAAAATGTTCATTATGTCCTTAAGGAGTCACTTGTATGGGATAAAAAGAATTTGATGTGACTGTTTCAAGTAAATTGTTGGGTTCATTGCATAATTATTCTCTCTCTCTCTCTCTCATTCGGTAATTACATCATATGCGCTAATATATTGAATTTTCTTCTTCTGTTGCCTGTATAGACAGCTGTTTCTTTTGTTTATGTCATTCTCCCTAGCAGTTGAAGCACTTCATGCATTTATACAAGATGAATCAGAACACAAGTAAGTTTGTATTGTACTCGCTATGATTGTTTGTGTTATATTATTTCTATCAAGTATTTTACATATCCAGCAACAAACGAATTGACCTAGCGTTTTACACATTACAAATTGTGTTAAGGAATTTGATAGCTAAAACAAAAGCAAAGAGTCATTATAATTTCTTTCTCTAGTATACATTTTTAATATCCTAGGTCCTATAACCCTTGGGTCAAATAATACAGCTTTCTCAATATTTTTTATTTTGGTGGTTGGACTTCACCCCATATACACCAAGATGGTAACTATCTAAGCACGAGTCATTATAATATTCTTCTCTCTAATATCTGATCATTATCAATTTTTAAGTTATACTTCCTCTGTCACTAAATATTACATTTTTGATAAACTTGGTTGTTCTTTTTTATAAGATTCCTTCTCAATTATCTCTTGTATTAACTATTTTCTTACCAAAATACCCCTAATTATTTCATCCTCTCTCTTTTGTTAAGATTTTCGAAGAGGTGGGAGTGACCAGTCACAATGCCAGTTAATTAGGTGCAAAAAGTGATTTGGTTGTCTCAATAATTCTAAAGGGCAACTTTGAAAGAAAAAAATTGTAAACCAAACTCAACTAACTAAATTAACAATTTTTCTTAATTCTTGCCTTTTTTTTCTCCCACTGTTTGGGATATCGTTGCTGATGTGATCTTTTGTTCCATTATTTTTCTTCATCCCTATTTACATAGAATATGGTTTGTGAGGATGATAGCAGTTAACATTGGAGTTACTAATATTGGATTACTTGATTGTGTTCCAATCTTTTTGTTTTAAGTTTTTATTTCTGATGACTGTGTTCTGTGTGTAGGCACTACTTGATTGTTTCTGCAGTGACCAATTTATTTGTGAATCTCATTGGTGTGTGGTTCTTCAGGAACTATGCTCGGATAAATCTTGGTCAGTCTTTGTTGCATGTTTAAGATTCGCTGATTTAACCTTTTCCCTGTTTCAAGTGGGTTGCTCATGTTTTGATACTTCCTTTTGAGCCTTGACCTGTGACGAATTTTATCTGTCTCTACTGGAATTTATCTTGCAGCCTACAGAAATGCAGAAGATATGAATTGCCACTCCGTTTTCCTGCATGTCCTTGCAGATTCCATTCGCAGGTAGATATGCTTGAATTTATATGTCGACCCATTGTACATATGTATGACAATAACGTAACTTACCAACACCCCTTCAATTTTGATGCATTTCTATTCCTCTATACAAATTAATATCAAGCTTATAAACTTCAATGGTTTCTCAGTGCAGGTTTGGTATTGGCATCCTGGTTATTGTCCATCGGGTAAATACCTTTTCATTTTATGTCCATTTTGTCTCGAGAAAAATGAAAAAAGCTTTAGAAGAAATGAGAATTTGACGGTCTCCTAACCCAATTTTTTCAGATATTGTAATATGACTTGTTTCTGTTTCTTTTTTGATAGGGTTGAGAATGCAGAAGTTTTGTGTTTGGGACTTGTTTCTGTGGCAGTTTTTATTCTTGTTTTGCCTCTCTTTAGAGCAACTGGTGGTATCTTGCTCCAAATGGCACCTCCCAGCATCCCAACTACTGCTTTTAGCAAATGCTTGAGACAGGTTAGTACATTTTTATTGGGAAAAATGTGCTTTTACGGTTTTACCCTTACGTGGCTCAAGGATTCTGGTCCTTGCGCCGCAATTTGTTTGGAACTGACTTATTATGAAGAAAGAAAGACTAGCGTGTATTGTACAATAGGCTATTAATGAAGTGATCACTCTTTTTTCTTTCAACTTCTGTTGAAGTCTCAAATTGGCTAAAAACACCTTTTTCAAATTTCTTGATAATTCAAATGGTCTGCAAATATTACATAAAAGCTGTTCTCCGATTCTAATTTGTGTATTTTTGTGTTGTAAATTTGTTGACAAAGCTACATAATCACTTACCTGAAACCACTTGCACATAAACTTTATTTTGAAATTCCTGATATATAATCAATTAAACGATGTTTTAGGTTTCACAAATATTGTCAACTTGTTAATGCACATTTTGTTTGATTTAGTTTAATACTACAACCTTTTAATTTGACACCTATTAATGTGTCGATGCTTCACTTTCTAAGTATAATATATTATATTTTGTTCAGATTTCTGCTCTGGAAGATGTACTGGAAGTCTCCCAGGCTCGCTTTTGGGAATTGGTTCCTGGTCGTACGGTTGGTTCACTGTCAATGCAGGTAATTTTTAGTATTATGTTTTCCTTCCCTTTGCCCCTACAACATGTAGGGGCAAAAACTGAAACTTGAATAATTATTAGGATACAATAGATTCATGGAAGATGAGGGTGGGTTGGAGAAGATGAAAGGGTGAATGAGAAATGAGAATTGATACACTAGGAAGAAACACATGTGTTATTTGAAATGAGACTTTTAATACCATCTATTTTGATCTTACGGTTGATAAGTGTTCCTCTCACTCTCACTCTAAAAAATTCTTTTTCACTAGATATGACCCTTATATATATATATATATATATATATATATATATATATATATATATATATAAACTGATGAATTTTGGAGCGACGAAGATACAAAAGTGAAATGTTTATCTATTATGTAAAGAAAGACCTGAATATGAATATGAATATGAATATGATGCAATTTTTTTACTATTGTTAGTATGGCATGTTTCCCTTTACTTTTGTATATTGAGTGGTCACTTTGTAGATTCTGACTTGTAGTGCATCATGCTGACAGGTAAAGAAAGGGGTTGATGATGGTCCAATACTAGAATTTGTGCATGGTCTATACCATGATTTGGGTGTGCAGGACCTCACAGTGCAGATTGATTATGCATGATGATTGATGAGGTTGTCTCAATAGCTTCATCCTAATAATTATTACCAAGGGTTGTATACACACTAATGTCATTGTTTGTTACTTGTGAAAGGATAGTACCATAACTTCTTATTTAGAAGGGATCCTTAAGTTTTTGACTGGCCTGTTTTTTTCAAGCCAAATCATTGAGTTTAGTTATTACACTCATCTTGTAAATATTAATATGCTCCCTTACACTGAAGAAAGCTTTTCAGATATTTAAGAAATGGTTGCATACAACAAAGTATAAAAGTTTTTATTTATCTATGGATAAAAAGACAATTTTGAGAAATATTTCAACAGATTTAGTGATTATCTGTATAAAATTTGATTGAGTTACTAGTAACGGATGGTAGTATTGGACCAACTTATGCTAGTTGACTTACGTTTGGTGACTCTGAACAAACAAGGCCAACATTACATTTTTCTCAATTCTAAACTATTACAGCGGTGTTGACAAAAAAAAAAAATAACCATTACAGCAATGAAAAGAAGGTAATTAACATGTGAATTTATTAAATAATAGCATCAAGTTTTGTGATTTTTTTTTTAATATCGAGGATCTTTATCGGCCATCTCGCTTAACAATTAACATTACCAAATGATAATTAAATATTAAAGATATCATTAGCCACTAAAATATGGAGACCAATGGAGGTACTCATGCTTCTGATACTCTGAAGAGACAAGGCCTAACAAGCCTAGTTTTTGAATCGATGCATCTCAATCTAAAGTTTCAAATGGTTCAACTAACCCTCAGGTTGGCACAATCTTATTTTCTTGATGTTGCCATTTGTCTACACTTTACGGTAATAGTAATGGAAAAGGAGTTGTACCCCAAAAAAACAAAGAAATGGAAAACGAAAGACCAGTGGGTTGGATTTAGAAGATGAGGCTAACTCTCTCACAGCATTATATTTAGTGAAAGGAATATGTTGAAAACTAAAAACTAATGGGAAAAATGTTGAAGACTATAATATTTCAATTTTGTGAAAAAAGTATTGTAATCAATATTTTAAAAATTAGTCTAGAGATCCAATTGATATAATTTCTAAGTTATGGTTCAATTGACATAATCAATTCAACCATAGTTGAATTAAACAACAAATACAAAAAATAACTAAAAAGTGAAAAAAAAATATGAAGAAAAAAAAAATCAATTGAACCAATGCCAACACTAGTACAACCAAGATCAAACTAATGAGTTCAACCGATCTAACATGCAGATTGGTTTAGTTTTTAAAACATGGGAAATAATGAGCCTATAACATTACACATTGGTGAATCAGTGAAAGAGCATCAACATCCACCGGCTAAAGTGTGAGGAATCTTTGCTCTTTTAACTTCATTTCACAAATGACAAATTTAACATCACAATTTCGGACTTCCCAACAATCTTCCACGTGTCCCCAACTGCCCAACATACATTAGTTAGCTCCGAAAAGCATCAATCACAAGAGACAAGTAATAATAATCTAATAACACCTTTCTTTCATTAATCAAAAAATTATTTCTTTTTCAACAAAAAAAAATACAAAAAGTTGGATTATAAAAAACTTAGGAATGTTCAATTATCCCAATTCTCACACATAAAAAGTGAAGAAAGAAAACAATGGAAAAGGAGAACTAACTAGTTCAATTGTTGAAGCACTTTCACAAAAAAAAAAAAAAAATGGGATCTAGACAAAAAGATTCACAAGTTTCCCACTTTAGCCATCCACATCTTTTGGAACATACAACCACACCCTCCACAACAAACACAAATTGCTTTGGTTGCAAACTCAAAATCACACATAATGAAGATTACTATAATTGCAAAACATGTCCTTTCTCTCTTCACAATGTTTGTTACAAAACACCCTTAATCACAAACCACACTTCACATCCAAATCATGATCTTTTCCTCCTTGTTACACCTTCATCATCACATGCTACAAAATCATCACTCAAATGCATGGCATGTAAACAAGACGTCATTGGATTTTCCTACCATTGTCCTCAATGTAACATTTTCTTTCATTCTCTTTGTATCACACTTCCTCTCTCACTTTCAATTACACACCATCCACACAAATTAAAGCTTGAATTTTTACCACCTTATGATTTCTCTTGTGACTTGTGTAACAAACCTTGTTACAAAGGATGGCTCTATAGGTGCAACATGTGTGAATTTGATATACATATAGCTTGTGCTGTCCAAAACATAAAACCTCATTTTCAACAAGGGTGTGACAATAATAATTACTATAAGATCATGAATTTGGTGTCACAGAAAATTGGTGTTGGAAATAGAATTGATGGTGGATGGGATAAGAAATTTTTTAGTCCATTAAAAAAGCATAGTTCAAGCAATGGAAAAAACATGAACACCGTTGAACTAGAATTGCAAGAAACAGAACAAATTATAAATAGTTATTCTGTTTCTTTGGAAAATTCGGAAGAAAGAATACAACTTCGTGATAAAATGACTCCACTTTCTGATGATACAAGTCCATTATTTAGCGACTCATATTTTTCAATAGATTTGAATAAGTCTTATTCAATCCATCATGAGCATATAAATCAGGTAAGGAAAGAAGTTAATACTAGTGACTACATTAATAGCCAAAATGTTGTGTCAAGAAGTTCTAGGCAAGGTAAAGAAGAACAAATTGGTGTTGTTAGTTATTGGCTTCAAAATCAGTCACACAAGGATAAGATGAATCCACTGTTTTCCAAAGGAGGTAATGAGTTTGAGGAATCAAGTCAGAAAGTCGTGGTGAAAAATCCTACAATCACCACATTAGAGCCGGTAAGTTTTTTATTTATCTATTTAAATATACTTAAATCTTTTTAGTGCTGCAAAAATAATTTATCTCATTGATAGCCAGAATTAAAAGGTAAAAACACCAAGCTAAGGGACTATTTTAATTAAGTTTCTTATAAATTTCTTGAGACTGCATGGTTTTTGGTATACACAAGAATATATTTAATATTTAACTTATGTCATAATATTGTTAGTGGTTGCAGGAAAGAAACAAGCGTTCAGGTTGGAAGAAGTTGCTAAATTGTTGCCTATAGCAATAGCACATGTTTTTATGAGGCACAGAGTATGTATATGAGATCGAGTTGTAAACAAATTGGTTTGCAAATTTCACCACTATTAATTAATTGCAAAGTACTAATGTATAAAATTTAGTATTGTATTGCAACTGTTAAATTGAAAAAAGACATTAATTCAATTGACAAATACGAATACCGATAAATTCAACGTTTTATACTATATTTGAATTCAGACAAAGAAATTCTTAAAAAGAGACCATACTTAATTTGATACGATTATTTTAAAAACATATTAGTAATTTTTTTAATGTGGCAAAGCTTTGTTTTGTAATTGGTCACAAATTCTCGTGTAGCCAGCATGTGGATTAATCCTCCATGGTGAAGGGTAAATGAGTAATTGTATTATAATTTAATTAAACTCTATAATAATACTATAATAGTACTATAATATTTTAACTTAAAAGTAACATTCCACTTGTATGAAAATGAAAATAGTTACGATTAGGACATGGCGTGGTTGGTGCTCTCCAAGCAGGACAAAAGAAAGGTAGCTGCTAGCTCTAAATTAAATTTACCCAATTTCTCCAACAATCCAAAAATCATTAATAATTTATTTTTCGATCTTTCACGAAAACCCTGCCAGCTATTAAGGATTTATCTGTTTTCAAAATTTCCTTTCACACTAAGCACAGATGCTAACAATACAACGTTAATTAGCAAATATAATAGCAATTGCTAATTATGCAAGGCATGATATATCACATGCTTCTAATATTATTTATACATTGAATTATTCGTATAATATTTTCTTTCAACAGATTACAATATTGTGGATGAAAATGAAATTCATAAACGCATAATCCAGCATATCCTACAATGATTTTCACAATTTTAAGAAACTTCATTTGGAATGTGGACATATTACTCCATAATTTGAAGCACATAACGTAGGGGTGAGACAACCAGATCTGGCTGTTTAAATAATAAACATGGAAATCGTAAAGGGATCCATCAATAAATTAATTATTTAATAGTATAGTACAACTTTTTTTAGGAGTGAACGTTGTGGCCTGTGAATCCACTAGTGCCTCTCCAGCCCGAAGTTGAATCAATTTTCGAATGATTGTGATTTGATTTCCATCAACTTGCTAGAATTTAGCCCTCCCCTCAAATGTTAACGTACACAATACTTTTTTTAATAAGTTATTAACGAATCTCAGTATTTAGTATATATATTAAGAAGATAGATAAAAATAGTAGTGGTAGATTGAATCTTAGACAAAGTATCTTACATATAATTAGAATTCTCATTAAAGTTCTAAAGTCTTAAATATTTTTCCAAATATCTCATATTAAGTTTTAATATTAAGTTTTAATATTAGGTTTTTATTGAAATAAATTTTTTAAACTCTAAATTTATTATTTCATTATTTTTTGTAGGCTTAAGTGAGAGGCTTATAGATACAATATTTTGTTAATTGAGATAATTCTTTTGATATTTTTTCTAAAAAAAATATCAAAAAAAATTTAAATCATTTTTTTCTTAAAAAATTTAAATTTTGAAGAAAGAAAATTGTAAATTCTTTTTTATTAAAAGAAATTTAATTTTTTTTTCAAAAAAAATATTAATTACTTTTTTGGAAAAGTGAGTCTACAAGCTCTCTTAAGTCCACAAAATTTTAAAAGTGTTTAGTTTTTGGGATCTTTTAAACTTTGAAATTTTTCACCTCTCCAACGTTGAGTTAGACCAATAACTAATATACTTGTAAAATTGACAGTTCTATATATAATATAACTCATTCATATTTCTAACTAAATTGTTAGATTATTTCTTGAACGATTTGTAAAATTCAATTTAATACAAGATTTTACTTATAATTAGTAAAAGTTGTAATAGTTTACTAGAAAAATAAAAGAAATCAATTTCATCGCACTCACATTGGAATGTTTTTTAATCATGCTTGAAATTAAATTAAACCATAATGTCACTTTATTAAGTTATATAATTTTGCAAATATCTAGGCAATGAGTGAAATGTATTAAAATGCTTGTGTAAAGAAGTATAAAAGTATATCTAATTGTGCATATGCAAATCAAGAACGACAAGTAGTTTGTGAGTAATCTAAACTCTAAATATCAAATTTGATTTCTTTTCACAGAGAAAAGACACTCTATCTTGAAATATGTGCTACCCCTTACCAACATGTTTTGCACCACAACTTTCATTCATTAAAAACTTTAATTAAGGAAGTTAATTTTTTAGTTGTTTTATCTTAAATTATTAAAGTTCATTATTAATACTTGAAACTTTTTTGAAATCCATACGAATACAAACTTTGGTTGGTATAATAATGGATAAGAGTTCAAACCCTTTTAGCAAATTGTTAAAGATTCCATCTATAACCATGGTTAAGAAGGAAAAAAATATGGTTCGGAGGGAACAATAAGTGCCTCAAGTTTAGAAGGAGAGATTACTCACTCTCAACCACTTAGAATATTTCACACCTACTATATGGTATTTATTTACGAAAATTAAACAGGACTCAATATAAATACATTTCAGAAATATACATAAAAAAAAATACAATTATTTTTACCCTTTAAACATGTAATTCCAAAAGAAAAACATAACCTTTTTGCCTTTTAAATATATAGTTTGAAACGGGACAATGATGTTTTAGTAAGTCTGAAATATATTTTGGATTGGAGTCTGAATTGGTGGGCCGTAGAGCCACATGGTATTGAATACATTACCTCACTTTGTTAAAGGAAACGAAAACTATTTTTACCTATTGCCAATACTCGCTTTGCTGTTTGGGGACCCTCTCTCATCACATCAAAGCATAAGGCACAATTTGCCCTTTCTTTTTTCTCTTGACAAGTGCCTTTCATATCTATAAGCCAAACAATACTTACCTTCCATTAACCACTTTGACCAATAACAAACATATGCTGTTGCATGTGAATTGCGATCGTCTATCAATGCCATAATTTATTTAAGATCTCAAACAACACGAAATATAGTACGTGCACTTACAATACATTGATGTATATATATATGTTTGTTTTCACATGAGTCTTCTATCGAGATAATTTTGTTTGAGACATGGTGATTTTTTTGTAAAAATTTGAATTCTGGTTGAGCTGTGACTCTAGCTCTTTATGTTAAATCTAACCTCCATTAGTTATATTAATGAATATTTATTGATGAGAAATTCAAGAGCTAATATAATTTAAGCGGTTCTTTTTGTAATATGATCACTTGGTTGATTTCTACTTCTTTCGGATAATTTATCACTGGAGACAGGTTGGTCAATTGCTACGGACATGTTGGGGTATAATTCTTAAATGCATATCGGCATTATAGGTAATTATTTTGCAAAGGGATATATATATTATCTTTTTCATTTGTTTGGATTAATCATTTAGGTATTGTTCATGGTTGTCGGAGATACCGGGTCTTTTTCCATTTGTTTTTTCTATCTTGGTTTCTTCTTGCTCACTGCATATCTTATGATGTTAGTGATCTCTTTTCATCAATACACCATTTGCTTTTGAAAAAATAAAAATAAAATGTTTACTAAAAGTTAAAATACCCTCATTTTAATTATTAAATATCTTTTATGTGATTAATTAAATGATATTACTCTAAAATAAAATATAAGTCAAAATAGTAGTTTAAAATTTGATGTATCTTATGTTAATTTTTAATTAGATATATAAATTTTTCAACTACAATTTTTATTTATATTTCATTTTGAAGGGATACTACTATGCTTTAAAGTAGTTTAATAGAATTAGATAATTTAATCTTAATAGTTAATACATTACTATCCTACATGTCTTTAAAATATAACTCTTATTAGAAAATTAAATATACCGTAATTATTTTTAAAATAACTAGATTTATTAATTTTAAAATGAAATAAATAAATAAAAACAACATAGTTAATTCACTATCTTTTGGTCTCTTTGTAAGGGTCAATAAAAAATTTTGGAACATAAATACACAAAATAGATGAATTTAAGACACTTATATATCAACTTTCAGATAATATTTTTTTTATCTAAACACTTATACATCTAAAAAGTTAATATTTTTTATTTAAATTTTAAATTGATGTATAAATTACAACTGAATCATCGTATAACATAACGTTGCAATTTTATTTTATATTTACTACACTACACTCTTTTCATCGAGACTCCCCAAGCAATAGGGTGGAGGCCTGGACTGTTGTGTGGAAAAATGTTGGTATAGGGTCTCCATCCCAAATTTTCCAATGGCCTCCATCCAAAAGAATCTCTATCACATTTAATGGTCAAGGCTCATAAACAAAAACCAATATAACCATAAATTTCATGTTTTACATATAAAGTACTAGTTCTTAGCATTTGTCTTTGCTAAGTATATCTTAATTCTTGGCTTACTAGATTAACAAACTAAGAGAATGAGAGTGTAAATCAATGAACCTTTGTATATAAGTTAATATATATGATAAATCATAATTTATCGTAAGTATAAGTATCCATTAATTAATTTCAACTATAAGTATACATTAATATCTAACATCATAATTGATTATTGAGATATTAGAGTTTTAAGTAATTTTTAAATATTAATTAGCTAATATATATATATATGTGTGAAGAAGAATTAGTTCGTATGAATTATTTATAAAAAATAGGTAGGTAAATTGCAAATATTGTAAATAATTAAATTATCTCTCTCCTTTTAAAATTTTGAACACTATCTCTATTTTTGTTTTATGATTAAAGATTACACCATACAAACATGAGTAGAAAAAACAGCAGATAATCATTTCTCCTAAATTTCTGACACATTCATGATCTAATTTTCTATCTATTTCTATCTTCATATTAAATTACCACAGCATTTTCTTTATTTCTCACACTGTTAATATGGTATATGGGTGTCCAATAAAAAAAATCCTAAATTTTATGGTGCATGTATTAAGAAGTGTATAAAATAGGAAGATAAACATAATGATAATGCATGACGGAAACTACAAATCTGTATTGTAGCAGTAGGAAAGTTTCAATCTCCACTGCAATATTATTAAATAAACGATCTTCTCCTACTGAGTTATCGTATCAGGTTTATAAATTTTCAACAAATTATAAACTAAATCGTTGAAACCATTATGCATCGGGTGGCTTGACCACAAGAAAACGTTAATCATATGAATTGCATGTAAATTTATTATCCGGTAACTTGTCTCCGACAATAACCAAATCTTCGCATGAAATTTATCAATTAACATGATAAAGTTCTGGTAAAAGGAAACAATGTTCATGATGCATGAAACCTTCGGTAAACTAAAAATATCGATCCGTTGGAAAATGTAACAAAAAAAAATGTGTGCATGAATATAGCAATATTATTCCAGTGCAAAATCAGCGATGAAACGAAAATACAAAACTAGTGCATTAATATTAAGGAAATTAAAATTATAATTTATACTACCACATAACTACGTACCAAAATAAAGCACATGCTAAGTTGAATAGAACATGGTGGCACCATAGTATAAGACAAAAACTTGCATAATTTAAAATCTCAAATACATGAAATATATTATGTAGTCTGAAAATGTAAGTAATAATTACTTGTTATTCTCATCACCTACAGGAGCAACCTTGTTGTCTGGCTGTCCCAATAAGCTGCTTATTGACCGTGCTTTAACCATTCCAAGCTTCACTCTCTTCTTTTGCTTCTTCTCATCAAAATTCTCCGTCTTATCATCATCATCATTCCCAGCACAATTCATCATTTTCTTCTCAACAACATCAGAATTAGAAGATGAAGCATTAATATTATTCTTTGTTAGTGATGGTGCAGTAGTAGTAGTAGTATTAGAAAATCCAATACCAATAGATCTATTTCTAACACTTGTCATACTTCTCAACCTTCCTTTTCCTAAATGATGTTCACAAAGAGAGTAACCAACAAGTGTTTGTTGACAACACCTCCATCCTCTTCCATTAACGCGACTGCACCGCGAACCTTCCATCACTACTGCACTTCCCCTTTTCCTCATCCTCTTCTTATTCTTACTCCCACTTTCTTCTTCATCTTCTTCATCTTTTACCGTTGAACATTTCTTATTCATCTTCGTCTTCATCATCTTACCTTTCATGACTTTCTTACTATCATTATTACTCTCCAATATCTTATCATTCTCGAACCTTCCTCTCCTTTTCTTTAATGGAATAGCTTTCTCTCCCTCGCACCATCTCCCATCTACATATATATCAACTCTAATAATATCTAAAGCATATAGAATATTTGTATATACATGGAATAACGAATTAATGTAGTAATGTTTGTTACCTTGAGAAAAAGTAGTACTTGATGATGGCAAGACTTGAGAAACTACCAAGATGTCTCCTTTGCTAAGAATATATAAAGCACACCCAAAAATACCAAATATCATATAGATACATAATATATATGAAATTTACATGAAAGGGGGAATATTATTGAGTGAAATGAAGATAATAAATGTATAGTAGGAGTGTAATATTATTGTTGAGGGAACAAAGTGCAATGGGGACCAGTTATATTATAGCTATAGTAGTGCACCACAAGTGCAAAATGGTAGTAGCTATACCCAATTTAGAGAGAAATAAAAAAGGATGGGCTTTGATTAGATATATACAAATTAAAACAACCTTCAACAGTATTTTCCATTGCTATAATAAAATAATTAATTAAATAAAATATGATTATTATTTTCTTTTTTGGAAGCTTGGTTAAAAACTTGAACTTTTTTACGACATCAAAGGAAAAAAATGATTTCTCTCAGCTCATTTTCATTCTATTAATTCTCACCTGATATGATTACTTTTGTTCTCTCTTGACTCTCCACTCTCTTTCACTTCCTCTCTAACTTTCTCATCCTGCAAAATCAACCACACCAAATAATTTTATTTTTTTCAAAAAAAAAAAAATAATAATAATAAATAAATAAATTTGGTACCAATAGGTAACCACTGGTAAGAGATTAGACAAAAGTGCACTTGTAAAAACCCAAATCATGAAATTTTTAAAATAAAAAATAATAAACAAAAAAAGAAATTTTAAAAAAATAAAATAAAATCAAAATGGTTTTTAGCTTACCAAAGGGTGTAGCTTGTTGTGGTGTTTGTGTGTCCCACTTTCCTCGATCCCGGATGGATAATCACAGCCGTTATTTAGTTTCCCGATCAGTGGGAGTGTTTGATCAGACGGCTGATAACGATCCAAACTCGAAGCAGGTGAAACATGTTTTGGTACGGTGTGAGCGTGGGTATCGTCGCCGAGTTGCACCACCACCGGTGACCGGATAATCAGGTTGGGATCTGAGAGATGCAAAGGCGTAAGAGACTCAGAAGAAGAAGAAAAAAGAGCTTGCCTTTTACGGATCCTCATCGGTGCAAGATTGAAAAGCTAAAATAAATAAAAAATTAAGAAATAAAAAAACAAAAAACTGATACACTCAAACTCACGAGATTCACTCTCTCAAATAAATAAGTAAAAGACTATGGTTAGAAAAAGAAGCGATTTTTTGGTTAAAGAAGATGGAAAAATTTTGGAAGAGTAAACTAAACCCATAGACTAAGAAAAAATAAAACTTGTGTGCTTTTATTTTTTTATCTCTTCACACAAACAAAAGCATATACAATCTCTATATATTGGTGCTGTTTCTCTCTCCTACTTTTATTTGTTGCACCACAGAAAGGAGGGGAGTTGTATGGGTGAGAGGAGGCACGTGTGAGAGAGTTTTTGGGAGGAGGAAGCACGTGTAAGGGTGAATACCGGGAGGAAAGGTTACAGGTGGAAGAGAGAGAAAGAGACAGAAAGTGACAGAGTACGACGAAGATGGGAGGGTGGAAGAAAGCGTTAGAATACAAAATTACACTTAGGACTATTAATTTAATGAATTTTAAAAAAAAATTGAAAAAGGGAAAAAGAAAGAAAAAATGGTAAGGGAAGAGAGTGGGTGATGTTATCGTTTATACTTTTAAGATGGGGGAGTGTGGACCCCGCAAGGCCGACCCTCCTTAATACCAACATTAACCTTTTATTCGCCCTTACTTGATGACCTTTCGAACTTGCTATTCTATCCTACTGTTTCTTCTCTTCTTCTAATTACCGGTTACCATCATCAAAGCTACTATTTGGTAAAACAAAAATCATAGCTGGGAAGAAAAAATTAAGTGAAAATACTTTTTTTTTAATAATTTTTAACTATAAATTACACAAATTTGAAGAAAAAAAATTTCTATAAAAACACTTATTGTAATTTAGAAAAAATGAACAGTTGTATACGATAGCATTAACAATGATAAGTTGAAACCTTAAACTTTTCAATATTTAATTAATATTTCATTTTATTTATTTATTTTTTATTATATTATCAACATATTATTTTTATTTTTATTTTCTATTAAGGTATTAATAGGAGGTTTGGGTGTCTATAACATAATTTTAATAGTATTTAGGGTTAATTTGATTTTTAGTACCATGAATTCAGGATAAATTTGTTTTTAGTTTGTATAAATAAAGAGCTTAGATTGTACCATATTCTTCAAATTTAACCTCTTATTTAAGTTTGTTTATCTAAAAATATTGAGATATTTAAATAATTGTTTTTTTATATTTAAAATTCCACTGGATTAAAGTAATTAAACAAGAGGATACACCAGACTAAGGATTAAATTGTCCATCTTTTAAATAAAAAAATTAACCGAAAACAAATTTTATATTTTAGTAGTATTAAATTGGCATGGAATTCGTGTTATAGCTTCTTATATAAGATAGTTGCAATCATATTTGCTACACTGGTACATGTTTTTCATTGAGAGTTTCAGATGGGTACTACTTGAGCAGAGCTATATATTTCCAATCCTTTTTTAAGGTTTGAGGATAAACTTATCAAATCCAATAATAAATGAATGTTTAATGAGTTAATTTGATGTTTAATCTACCAAATCCTTTAGGGAGAGTGAAATACTATTATGAATGGGTAAATATTTTGTTTAATCTGCACACACTAGTTGAATGTTGAGCGTACTGTACTGCAACCAGAAATCAATCTCACGTTCATTTTGTGTGTTGGACTCGAAAGTGATGGAAATTTGAGGTACTACCGATTCTGTCATGCATTGATTGTTGGTATTGGTACTACTGATGCTTATTTCTTGTGTTTTATGAATTATTTTGCTGATTTAAAAAAGAATGGTGTATTTGTCCTCTTTGATCATAAAACTATCTTGGACAGTTGTTTGGTGAACAATCTATGCCTATCTATTAGATATTTTATTTTAGCATCAAGTTAAATAGGTATGTAAAAGAAAAATAGGTATTTTATTGTGGAGGATAATTTTTGTGCTTATGAAAAAGGGTGGTTATGCAAGTACATTTTTTTGTGAACTCTACAAATAAAAGATATTGAAATAGATAAAGTTAGTTGAAATATAATAATATAGAGTAGTAGTAAAATATATTTAAAAAATTTATATCAGTTGAATTGGAGACAAATTATATTCTTATTAAAAATTATAAAAAATATATATATATATATATATATATATAAATAAAAGAGATTCTTTTAAACACTCAAATATGTGGGTTAATTTGATTTGAATTTGAAATTTGCAGTTTTTATCTATAGAAATAATTTTAATTTTTTATTTATATTCAATTCACTTTTAACTAAAATTCATTTAGAATATCAAATCATTCATCTATTTTTACCATTACAAAATAAAAAATACACTAAAGTGTTTGGTTTTATTACTGTAGATTAATTTTAACTTTAAATTCAAGGTTACAATTTTAAGTTTGGTTTTATTATAAAACACCATAAATTTGTCGATCTCTTCATAAAATCAAACCTACATTAAAACTACAATACTATTTAACTTAAATCAATTCTCAACATTTGTAATTTATTTATTTTCGTATTTATATTAATAACTTTAATTGAATTACACTATTTTATTATACTATTTTAAAAAAAACGAAACAGAAACAAAGTTGTGCACAACACACAATGATCAACTTGATAAAGTCAATGGAGTATTAGATCACTAAATTAATTTAGGATTGGATATTAAGTTGTGCATGGGAGTTCAATAGTATAAAGTCTCTAACTAGTAGAGACCCAAAATATTTATAAATAAATAAAACATGTTTTTAGTTCTTTATAACATTATGACTTTTTAAATATATTTATTTTTTAAAAAAATTTATTTACTTTTAATTTCTATTTTTATTTTAAAGACTAAAAAATCAATTATTTTACAAAAGGCTTTTTAAAATAAGAATTCAAAATGAATAAAAAAAAATTAAGGACTAAAAAGTTGAATTTTTTTATATAGAACTAAAATAAAATTTTAAAATTATATAGAGACTATGATTTATTTCGATTTTTCTTAGTTTTTAATTTTTTTTTTAATTTAAAACTTCAATTTTAAGAATTAAAATTAAATCTCTAAAATATTTTAAGAAAGTCTGATTAAACCACATGATTGCATTACATTAAAAACTAGATGATTCGATCATTATAAAATATTTTTTATATTAATATTCAACCCTTATCCCTTCAATTTTTTCAATAAAATATTGTCTAATGTTTTAAACTAAACGTTAAAACTCTATTTGATATATTATTCTTTTGTCTTTGCAACCTTTTCTATAAAATATGGGCCAATATGAATACAACATAAGCCCAATTGCAGTCCAAAAATAAAACAACCACTTACATTCTAGCTATGCGTTTGATTTACTAAAATAACACACTTACTAAAATAAGACACTAGACATGTCAATTTTGAGTACTCTATTTCATTTGGTAATGGATAATGAGACTAGACAAAATAACAAGTTAGATATTAAACAAAAATATAAATTTGTATTTCTCACTAAACAATTTTAATTTTTTTTATCTCAAATATAAATTATTTTTGTTTTTTATTCGTGCCTCTCTTCCTTTTCATAGATCTGAAATTACTTTTGTGATATATTTCTTTTTGTTTTACATTAACTGTTCGGATATGAAATTATTATCTTGTTTTTTCTTTCTTTTTTAATCCTCATGAGATAATTCAATCAGATTTTTCTAAATTATTGAATCGTTGAATTTTTTGAAAATTAATTGAGCCAAAGTAGGTTATTTCGAATCACTTGCACATCTCATTTGAAAAGGTGGTCAGACAAACTATATGTCTGATTCCTTGTTAGACTAATCGGTCTCCTTGATAGACTAGTCAGTCTGAATCGAATTTTAAAATATTTTTCGTCTAATAAATATTAATATGTAACATAATTTTGTATAATTATATAAAATAAAGAGAATAATTTCAATTATATAATCATGATATTTCACTAAAGAAAACACGTGTTAAAAGTTAAAATTCATCTGATTAATTTTAATCAACACAGTCCAAATAACACGAATCTATAAAAATAAAATTTGCATAAATATATCAAAAGATAAAAAATCAATATTAAATTTAATTCTAATCAAAATTAATTTTACAAAATTAATTTAATAAAATTAATTTTTATCACTGTTAAACCAAACACTAACAAAAATGACTTGTAATTTGCAATTTGTAAGTCCATGCAAGGCTCAACTGGCTCGTGAGATTTTTTTTCTTCTTTTCAGTAGTAAGTTTCCTAGGTAACCAAAAGGCAAGTGGACTTCAAAAAGAGCGCATGATAGAGTCGAGTGTATGTGTTCGTATCACATCCACACATAACTAAAGTGAGTATTTGTCTCATCGAAAATTTAAATTCGAATTTATCACGTTAGAGAAACTTAACTCCTCTGCTAAATTCAGTTATATAATTTTATGAAGTTTTAAAAAGTTAAATTTATTATTTTTATTTAAAAAAATATTTGTTTCTGATTTATTTTATGATTTGATTTGAACTTTAATTATATATTATTTACAATTTAAAATTAATTCATTCAAATTTATATGATAAAGAATTTTTAAAGTAGAAAAAAAGCTGATAAATATTAACAAATATCTTAAGACTACTTAATAAGTATCAAATATAGAAATGTAATTTTAGAAATCGTGTATTCAATTCCTTAAAATTTAAAAATAGTTATTTTTAATATAATTTTTTTATCTTTTTATTCTTTAATATGTGCTCTAAAAAGTAATATTTAATCTTTAAAAGAAAAATTGGGATACGTCAGTCACATGTGAGCATTTCCTTCTAGTTAATACAGTCAAGTCGACTACATAGTTACTTCTAAATTTTAAATATACTAAATTATTTTCACATAGAAACATGATACAATACAAGTCAAATTTAAATCACAAACTACTCATACATATATGATATTTTTTCATTTCTTTCATTCTTCATTTCTTCAATTATCAATGTTTTGATAATATAAAATATAATTTCTTCAATTGTCAATGTTTTGATAATATAAAATATAATTTCTTCAATTATCAATGTTTTGATAATATAAAATATAATGGGTTAAGATCCTCTCAATTTCTTCATTTGTTCTCTCTATTACTATAATTTTGAAGTGCATTAAAAACATTTAGATCCACCAAATGTAATATTATTAAATTTATATACTCAAAATATTGATAATGGAATAATGGAGATTATAAAAAATAGATTCTAACTCAAATATAAAAGTGGAACATTTTGTGGACTCAAATACTTTTATATATAATAAAACACTTCAAAACTATATTAATAAAGAGGAGATATGAAGAAAGAGAATGAAAATGATCTCCACTCTATTTCTTCTAGCTTTAATTGCACACTTTCTCTATAATATAAACTCTATATTGTACCTAAAAAAGATAAAGAAAGAAGAAATTTAAGAATAACCTATAGAATTTTTTCATATATATTTTCTTTAAAAAAAATTATGTTATTTTTTTTTTCTGATCACATCTCTATTTTATATTTAATTTTTCTTTTTTTAATACTCGCTTCCTCCACTGTATTTGTATTGAAGGGTGAGAAACAATATTTTTTGTCATTTTGGAGAACTATTTTTAAAATGTCTTTTTAAATGAATCTTTTATTTTTTATATAAAGAAATTAGTGATAAAATTCACATACACTAAATATAAAAGAAAATGATATTGCAAATTTAAATTCACGCTCCAACATTATAAACATCTCCACAATTACTATATGACCTATATTTATAAATCGTGATAGAATCATATTGTAAGTTTATATGTTAACCTACGATAGAATGAGGCGAGACCAAACTTTTATAATTTTCTTTGTATTAAATTATAAATTTTCTAAAATTTATTTTCGTAATGCAAACACACTAATTTACATCAAATTTTGAAAAATTTAAAAGTGTTATGTTAAAATAGAATTGAAATAGAATCACATATGATTTTATAGTTTATAAATAATCACGTTAAATATTAAATATGAAAATAGAATTTAAAATTATTGACATATTAACTTATGTGTTTAATTATAAAAACATACAAATTCATGATTCGAATAGTATAAATATTGATTAAAAAAATAATAAAATACGCTCTTAAATACTTTTTGTAAAAGTCTACATAAAATTATAAAAATAGGTCTATAATAGGTCATATATTATACACATGTTTAATATTTTCAAAGTAAATACTTAACAAACAATCTTATTGTTAACATAAATGTTAACACATGCACTTAAAGCATATTAAAAAATCAAAAGTAAAAATATTATTTTGAAAACCATATATTCAAAACTTGTAAAAAGTTTGAAATTTGTTTGAAATTTTATTATTTAACTTATAGATTTCTTAACATATGATCTAAAACTTTTGTTAATTAATTAAATCTAAAATAGAAATTTATATAGTTCGAATCTATATTATAAGATTTATGAAAGGTTAAGTAACTCAACTTATTTGAATTTAAAGGTTGAATAAGTCAAAATATCAAGATTCACAGCTTGAAATCAAGGCGTAAAAATAATTTTGTTTTGACAAAAAACATAAAAATATTAATTTAACTAGTTTCTCTCTCTCTCTCTCTATATATATATATATAATAGTAGGAAAATTAAACTAGAATATAAACCTAAACAGTAGACACATATGCATGATGGATTAATGTTTATTCTCTAACTTCGAATTAAGTAGGAGTACTTTATTTCCATTAAAAGAAAAGTACTTTATATAAATGTCACCATGGAAACAAATTTGCAACCTACTTGATTGCATGACTCTGCTCCGTTAACAACGTGATTTTACATTGCTTCATATATAGATTGCCTTTGAATAGAGGATCACAGTCATATAATACTACTATTACTGAATGATTGCTTGTTAGTCAATCTTTTTAAGCTTTTACTCTATGTTTTGTGCTCAACCGTTGCTTTAATTAGGATCATAGTCACTTTCTTGTAAATTTTGTTTATCTTTGGTCTAATGGTAAAGTTATCAGAATTATGCTGAACTACTATAATAGCTTGGTGATTCTCACAATTCTAAGTGATATATCAAATATATACTTAGTTCATATATATCGGATTAAAAGTATTACAGATGATTTTTTAGTCCATACATCTATGATTAATTGTAATTATTTGGTAAAACCTTTCACAAAACAAGTTTATCTATAATATTGGTAATAGAAAGGGGGGGAAATTATGTTTTACTCTATTATTTCTTTGGGAAAAAAATTATTGTGTGTAAGTGAAGTGAAGGGATATATTTTTTAATTGAATTATACGAGGGAAATGACATAAAAGAAAAGAGACCATGAAAGAGATTTTTAATTCAAGGAACGATGAGATATTTTAAATTATTTTGTTTATCTTCCTTCCAAATCTTCTCTAAATGGAGGGGGTAAAATAACTTTTAATAGATTTTACTCATATTTACTCGTAAAATTTGAATAAAATTAGTGATTATAAAAATTGGTTCATAATACGGTAAGTGTCGCAGTCAAATGTTGAATTTTGTGAATTGGTAAATATATATTTGAAATTGTAAAATATATTCAAAATTGTCTCCTTAAATTTTTGTTGTTAGATAGTTAGATATAATGTTGTAATTGAATATGTAGCTTATCCACATTGATTCTACGGCAATGTCATCTTTCCAAGACTAAATTTCTCGATAAATTTTGTTATATCAGAAATAAATTTGTGAATAATTGTAATTGCGTATGAACTAATTATGAGCAAATTAGTGCATGAAATGTTTAAAATTTAATCAAAAAATTAATTCACATCGTAACGATATTGATATGAAATTAACAAATGATCAAACATTCAATTAATACGTCATATCATAATTTTCAATTATAAAAATTTAAATATAAATTATTTTAATTATTATTATTTTACCAATTTAAGTATTCACTCGAAATAAACACATTTTAAAACAATTTCTCTCCGCTCTTCTCGCCAATAACGTATCCTTAAACCTATAATAACATAAAAAAGATAATGTACGTTCCCAATTATTTTATGATGACGATGGCTAAGTAAGCATGTGTGTTATATATATAGCAATCATTGTAGTTTGTATTTTCCTTTCCACGTCCCCTTGTGTACCTAATGATGAGCATTACGGTCATATCTTTTGCTATTTTTTACTACTATATACTAGCTTGCTTAAAGTTCTAAGTAACGAAAACTTCATCTTCAAGCTAATTCATAAACTAATTGAAGACACACATTAATTCTTCTTCATTATATATATGTTTTACGCAGATATCATCAAAATCTAAAACCAGCATTAGGAAACAAGATACTAGATATTAATTAGAAGCCAACCATGGTTTGCTCTACTCTTTATTCAATTTTTGCAGTGCTAATCCTTCTCTATTCATCAAATGCTCAATTGAGTTCAACCTTCTACTCCAACACATGCCCAAATGTTTCTTCCATCGTAAGGAGTGTTGTTCAACAAGCTCTTCAAAATGATTCTCGTATTGCCGCAAGCCTAACCCGTCTTCACTTTCATGATTGCTTTGTTAATGTAAAAATCCAATTTATCTTCAGATAATTGAGCTAGAGTTTAATTAAATGATTGATTAATAATTAATTAATTAATTAATCTGATTAATTCACGTGTTTCAGGGATGTGATGCATCTATTTTGTTAGATCAAGGTGGTAACATAACACTAAGTGAGAAAAATGCTACTCCTAATAATAATTCAGCTCGTGGCTTTGATGTAATTGACAACATCAAAACCTCTGTTGAAAATTCATGTCCAGTTGTCGTATCTTGTGCTGATATTCTTGCTCTTGCTGCTGAAGCTTCTGTGTCTTTGGTAACTTGATACTTAAGTTTTCAAAATTTTGAAGAAAATATAAATTACATTATGATGATATATATTTGCAGTCAGGAGGTCCTTCATGGAACGTACTACTTGGCCGAAGAGACGGTGTGATTGCAAACCAATCCGGCGCCAACACCTCCATTCCGGCTCCGACTGAAAGCCTAGCCATTATCACTGCCAAATTTGCTGCTGTTGGCTTAAACACAACTGATTTAGTTGCATTATCTGGTAACCATGTTTACTTCTCTTTAGATTCACTATGAATACTTTTTCTTAAAGTAATAGTAAGGATTATTAAAAAACTCTTACATAACCTTATTTGTTGGAATTTAATTATGAGTGGTTAGTCTCACATTGACCAGAAGCTATATTAAATATTAAGGTTTTGAGTTGAAATATAGTGTTTAAATATCTTATAATTAGAAAAGTTATAATAATTTTAGTGAAATTTGACTATATGCTAATATGGTTGCAAAGATTATGAAAAAGAGTTTTTATAAAAAATTAGTGATTTAGTTATATGTATGTATGATTATAAGGATATTTCTTAGTTGATGGCTAATTAAATGGATCAACTTGAATTAGGTGCCCATACTTTTGGTCGTGCCCAATGTAGATTTTTCAGTCAAAGGCTATTCAACTTCAGTGGCACTGGTAACCCCGATCCAACACTGAATTCAACATATCTAACTACTCTACAACAAAATTGTCCACAAAGCGGAAATGGAAACACTCTGAACAATCTTGACCCTTCATCACAAGATACTTTTGACAACAACTACTTTAAGAATCTTCTAAAAAATCAAGGTCTTCTTCAAACAGACCAAGAATTGTTTTCCACAAATGGTACTGCCACGATCTCAATTGTTAATAACTTTGCTAGCAACCAAACAACTTTCTTTGAATCCTTTGTTCACTCAATGATTAATATGGGTAATATTAGCCCATTAATCGGAAATCAAGGAGAAATTAGATCTAATTGTAGAAAAGTTAATGGAAATTGAAATATACATGTGATGTTACTACTTGTTAATATATACAAACTCATTTACCATCAACCTATACTCAAACTATAAGAGCTTTAATTGCATTATTAATTTATTTGTGTTAACCTAATGGAAAAATATACGTCAAAATTGTTTATAATATATGCTTCTTGTATCGTGGCTTTAACTGTTTATAAATAATGGCTTCCATATCTACAGCTTTAACCAATGCGTTGCATACAAATTGGCTGAAATATAAATCAATATTTGTTTTCATGTAGGTGTTAGAATCTCACGTGTCATTAGCCTTGAGGTGACAATTTAACAATCAATTTATGAATAAAAAAACATAAAAACCTTATTGGAGAAGAAAAAAACTATTATATGTTGATTTGAGATTGTCATTTCAGCAAGGACATGTTAGCATTTAACAATCACATGAATATTTTTTAATGCATATTTTGATACTTAAAAAGTCTTTAACTGAAGGGAAAAAAAAGAAACATAATGCAAGATAATTTTGCCATCAATTTTTGCAAGATAATTTTGTCGTCAATAAATTTTTATTGGGAATGAAATCAGTCATCAGTAAAATTAGAATTAAAATCACACATTTGCAATACGTTGTAAACTAAAAATGATATTAAATTTAGTTTAATTGTAATTTATGTCTCAAATTTTAACACTTCATGAAAATAGTTTTCTTATTTAAAAATTAAACTTTATATTTGTTGTAGTTTTGAATTCAAACTATATCTTTGATTTATAAAATCCTGTTTTTTAGTCTAAAAAATAGTGATTTTTAGTCCCAGTTATAAATTTAAAGAAAAAATATGACTTTTAGGTCAAAAAAATTATCATATTTTAGTTTAAAAGTAACAATTTTTAAGGTAAAATTATATTTTGAGGCTAAAATCGCAATAAATGTGAAAATAAAATGATCAAAAAATTTAATTTTAAAACAATTAACTTATTTTCGTGAATATATTAAAAAATGGATAAAAATACATTTAAATCATACTTAATTTAATATCACGATTAGTTTATTTAATTCAACTACTTCCTCCTTTCCTTAAATACAAACAGTTTTTAGTCAACATGAGAATCCATTTAAATCCTCACTTTTAATTAAATTTTATTTGCATTTACAATAAAATAAAAGGAGAAAAGAGATTTAAGGTAGACATACGGACACCTAAGAAAATATGAGAGAAAAATAATGAAGGTGACACATTTCCATAATTTTGTAATAAACATGCGATTTAAAAATATTAGTTATACTAGAAGTTGAAGTGAAGATTAAGTTGGGGATAACCTTCAATTTATCTCTTATGTTTCAAAAGTTTAAGAGTATACGAAGCATTATGTTTTATTCATTAATTTTATATATATTTTCACCACTAAATCACATTCATTATCTCTAAAATAATTATAATAATTTTACACTGATCTTTGGGTTTAACAGGCACTAAACAACTTTATATCAAAAGTCACGTAAGTTATTTATTGGATAGTTATAGTAAAATAATATAATTAATTATGTTTATTAACTATCTCTATAAAATTAGTTCACACTAACACAATTATTTTTCTCTTGATTTTTTCATAAACTCACACTTATTATTTTATTCATTTAATGTTCACTTTCTATTATTTTATTATTGAATTTCAAGAACTTGTGTTGTCTTTAAAGTGAATTGAAATTAACTATACTCAAATTTTATTCGATATCATGATTTTACTAATCAAGGAAATTAATTTCTTTCCACAACAAAATATTTATGTATTTAATAATTAACTTTTTAATCATATTAATCTACTAAATTAATTTTTAATTGATTAAATTTACATGTTGATTATTTAATTTTTTCTAAAAAAAATATGTACACATTATTATTTTGTGATTTGTTTTACATGAATTAATTCGGTTTAGTCTTCATATTGCAATGTCCTTATTAATAAAAAAATTGTTTATATATTTAAAATTTAAAATAAATTATCATTATAGCATTGAAATTTTGGTTATATTTTAAAGTTAAGATTTAGTTCTATATCTATTATAGCTAAAAAAAAAAAAGAAGAAGAAAAAAAGTCACAAAAGTATTGTTGTTTGTACTGTTGTTCCTTCCTTGTCATTCTATGAACGGCAGTGATAACACAACGCTGTTCAGGAACACAATCCACTCGTGCCCATCACAACCGTCCATTCGTATCACTCACACCACCGAAGCCACATACACCAGGTGCCCTCTTCAATCCTTCTTCTTCTTCTTCTTCTTCTTCTTCTTTTCTCACCCTATTTCTTCTTTCCTGTCTAAACCCTTTCTCTTTTATTCTTCTTCACCAGATCGTACCACGCCAACGATAATGGTCCAATCCACTCGCAACTAAGGTCTTCCATCTTCTCTTTATTTTCTTTTTCTTTTTATTTTTATCTCTTTTTTCTTAAACTCGCTATCGCGAAACCCTAATCGCTGACACTTCTATTTCAACGACAATTCGCCTAGTTCTCTTCAAGAATTATCTTTAGTTCTAGCTCAATTCTACTAATTCACCCTATATTTTATGGTCAACCTTCTTCACTGGATCTGGGATTGTTCATGTTTTATATTAACCTAGGATTTTTATTTTCCCCGAGTTTTTTCGATTTTCTTTTCAGAATCTTCAATTGTATCAGCAAACACGGTTTTATTGCGTAAATCACCCCCTTCAAACTTGGGTTTCTTCGATTTGTGTTAAAGTTTTTATTTTTACATTTCAATCTTTGTTTTTTTTTTCTTCTGTGTAATTTTAGTTCTTTGAAATTCGTAATAAAAGCAAGCTTCAAATTCTGTGATGGCGGAAGAAAATTCTGATGCAATGAACCTTGATTTGAATCTGGGTCCAGACCCGGAACCGCCAATTGGGTCCATGAATAATGAAGCTTTGAACTTGGACGATTGGATTGAAGAACCTCTTCTTCGAATTAGCGAAGCTGCTGCGAGGCTTAGGGGGAGACAGAGATGGAGATGGAGGCAACTTCCAATCTCTCCCCCTTTTCCTCAAGTTCACCGCATTCTACCTCAACCCTCATATCCTCAGGTTCATCCAATTCTACCAGAACACGCACATCCAATTTATATCCCCCCTGAAGCTCGCAATATCTCTATTGAATTGAATAATTTTTTGGTCAATTCGGGCAATGGAATCACGTTACAGGCTGGGGAAGGAAGTGTGGCCGCTGTGGAGAGAATGGAGGAAGAGGAGGTGCTGCCGAAAGCGTGTGAGAATAACAATGGTGTCATGGAGAATGAGACATCACAGAAGAAGGATGATGTTGAAAAGGGTAGTGGAACTGATGGGGACTTTTTTGATTGTAATATCTGTTTGGACCTTGCCAAGGAACCTGTTGTGACTTGTTGTGGTCATCTGTTTTGTTGGCAGTGCCTATATCGATGGCTGCATCTTCATTCAGATGCTAAGGAGTGTCCAGTTTGCAAGGGAGAGGTGACAATTAAGAGTGTTACCCCTATATATGGCCGTGGAAACAATGTCCGTGTTCTTGAGGAGGATTCCTCTCTTAAAATCCCTCCTAGGCCACAAGCAAAGCGTGTTGAGAGTCTGAGACAAACAATTCAGAGAAATGCATTTGCACTCCCTGTGGAAGAGATGATTCGGCGTCTTGGAAGCAGAATTGATCTCACTAGGGATTTAGTTCAGCCAAATGAATCTGAAAATGCTCGTGGAACAGCAGAGAGAACTACTTCCTTGCTAAGTAGGTTTTTGACATCTCGAGGCATGCGGAGAGAGCAGAATCCTGTGGCATCCCCAGATGATGTTGCGGGTTCAAATCAGAACAATGTTAATGGTGCTGAGTTGGGAGAGGATAACCGCAGGGTGCAATCCCTTTTGCTTCGAAGATCGCAATCACATAGAGCAACACTTTCTACTCTTTCATCGGCACTGACTTCTGCTGAAAGGTTGGTTGAGGCATATTTCCGTAGCAATCCATTAGGCAGAAACCAAGAACAACCACCTCCTTCAGTCGACGACAGAGATTCCTTTTCAAGCATTGCTGCTGTCATAAATTCAGAGAGTCAAGTGGACACTGCTGTAGAAATTGATTCCATGGTAACCTCTTCTAGGAGGAGAAGCGATGCTTCAAGATTGTCTGATGTGGACAGTGGAGATTCTCGTGCTCCAAGGCGCAGACGTCTGAACTGATAAAAGTATTGTAGATCAAGTTTAATAGTACTATTCTATCATATCATGTAACACATCACAATAATTTTCCAACCTCTATGTAAGTGCTCCTTGCTTTGTTATGGCCTTGTAATTTGAACCATTCACCTTTTTCAAGTTTTGGTAGATTTAAGATGATTTCAGAGTATTTTCACTTCAAGTATAAGAATGTTCTTAAAGGGTTCAGCTATTTAGAGTCTTATCATTCAGAAACTAAATATTGCTGTATAATAACTATACTAAGTTAGTAACTTATACTTAGTATATAGAAGTTACTACCTTCAAGTCTTCTTTGTCTGTTTATTTTACTTGATTTGATGGTTATGCCTTGTAACAAGCAATTTATCTGCTGATACATGCATGGTTACAAAACTTGAACTCGTCTCACCCCCACAATGGTGGGAACTTTTGTTTTATTTTTTATTCTTATCACTATAAATCATCGTTCTAGCATGTTTACAGCACAAAAGCATATAATATCATTTTCTTTGCTGATATTGTTTTTAATAAGATTGTTGCAAATACACGATACTTACTTATATTTTGCCTAAACTAAGTTGTATAGAGAAAGAAACAGATATAATACCAAGTTACTAATGTTAATTTGAAGTGACACAGTCTATTTCTTATCATGTTGCATTTCATCTGATCTCAACTTCTATGATGATTGGTGTTAGGAATTTCTCAGATATCCAAGCTCCCTCCCTTTTCAATCTATCAAGATGATTTGTAGGGGATCCCCACAGTTCATTCCTAAAAATCCTAGAAATGTACTTGCGCTTTGCAGAATCCATAATGAAAATAGAATATATCTATATAGAGAATCAATTCTTCTAGGAATGCTTATATTCTTAGTAGCACCATTTTTAATTGCTTGGATTTGGCTTTGAAACTTTGTTATTCACATAACTTTTAAAAGTACCCTTTATTGTTGATATCTGAGTTAGTAATGCATCTTTCCCTGTATTGGTGCTTTTCCCAATTGTTTTACTGATTTATTGTTATTCACTTGTGCATTATCTTATACAGACGTATTTCATGTGGAAAGGTCAATGGCAATTCAGGCTCCTTCTCTTCTTTGTCAATAATGTATTGCAAGTTGTGCTTTCAACTAAGTTCTTGTAGGCAAATAATTATAAAAGATAATAGGGGACAGTTATAGATAGCAGTAAGCTAGTAGTTGCTCTTTCGTTTAGCAGTATAAAAATATTGATGTGGATGTTCAATTGTCCAATTTCTGTTAAATATTGCATTTTTTTATCAAGCTAAATGTTGCATTTAATAGTTCTTTGCCGTCCATTCCCGGATACTCTCTTGTGGTAGTGTGTTTGGTTTCATATTAGCACTTGGAAGTTAGGTGTTCTTGGTAACTTATGAGTTAAATGCTTGGTGACGGGTGTGTTAGTTAATTTCAATTACATTTATTAAGCTTAAGCTTCTTCACACAATTGAAAAACTAAGGCCTAGTTTTCATTTTTAGTTTTATGAGTGTGCCATTAGAGCTTTCTTTAGCTATTTTTCAACATTTTCCTTTATAATTCTGTGAACAAGATTCAATGTTTCTAGTTTATTTTTAATGACAAAACACTTAACACACTTTCCGATTCCATCTTTATCACAATTGTTCTTTGTAAGAGTCTTTCATCATGTTGATAACAATTTAAAATAAATATAAAATTATTGAAAATTTAAACTATTGTTAGAAAGTAATTTGTTTGACAAAGTTTCAGTTTATAGAGGATATTTTAGTCTAAATAATAAATGGAAGGGGAAAAGTTGGGTAAAAAACCAGTTACACTTTTATTTATTTAATTTTTATGAATTGGAATGCCAAAGATAGAAAGCAGGAAATAAATGGGAGGAGAAAAACATTTACACTATTACTATCTCAAAAATAAATATGTTCGGACAAACTCAAATTTTGAGTTTGATGTAATCACGCATCAAGTGAGAGTTTTTCAAAGTTTTATTTTGAAGTGTTAAAGAGGGTGGCAGAGCTTCGTTTGAGTTGGTGGTCATAGGCTCATAGCCACCCCAACATTTTGATATATATCTTATTAGTAAATATATAAATTTTTCTTTAGTCTAGTGGTTACGAAATATTAAATAACCAGTATAAGAATATTCTACCATTCACTCTCACACTTAAATCTATCACCCAAAAAAATAATTATAAAAAAATTTTGAAAAGTTTTGAAAGTTTCAAAAAAAATTATATTCCAAAAGTTTTAGATTGCTCGAAACTTTCAAAATTCTGAAAAATTTCTATTTTAAATTGCTCAAAACTTTCAAAAATTTGAAAAAATTTATTTCTAAGTTATGAAAAATTCAAATGCCACTTACTTTTTTATTTCGAAAACTATGGTGAATTCTTTAAAGTTTCAAAAGAGGAGGTAAAAAATTGAAGATTTTATAGAAGGTTAAAATGGCAAAATTATATTTTCACGTTGTTTTGGTGACACGTTTAAGTGTGGGGATGCATGGTATAATACTCCCAGTACAAACTTCTTGTCTCATTCACTAGAAACGGTGTTATTATATCAATGTACATTTTTTGCCCCTCTTCAAATCATGTCAAGTTCTGCCACTAGTTAGAGACAAATTTGAGATTTTAGGGTTTGCAGAGGTATTAATTGGTGGTAGAAGATAATATTTTATATTAGAATAATTTGTATATTTGTATTTGTCTTGTATGTCAGTCTCCATCATTTTTTCAGTTTTACTAGTCATTTGGTCTCAGCTTCACCAGCCATCCTATGTTTGTTCAATCAACTTGCTCTTAAGCTCACGAGTATGTGCCTATAAGCTTGCTAATTAGTCAATCTCCAAATCAGTTTTGTTAGCTATTTATCAGTCAAGCGGACTATGAACTTGCTTGTAATAGCTTATAGGATATTTGTCATTGGTTGTTATTAGTTAATTAGTTATGGTAGTTAAACATCATCTCATATCTTCTCTCATATTGTATACAAAGAGATTGAGACGTTACATTGTAAATTATTTTATTTTACAATATATGAGAATTATTAAGTAAAATAATTTCATCTTATTTCATAATACTCGACAAAATACATCTTGAGGTCTTTCATGTTTCATGAAAGTAACAATTTAGTCATTTATATTTTTATTTTGTATCACAAAGGTCCTTTAAGTTTACTTTAGTTTTTGGTTAGGTCATTTAAGTTACATCATATTTACATCGTTATTCATTTGTCTCACGTTCAACTGTAACTAGTACATTAGATGAAAACATATAATCATTAGAAACTTTACTACATATTGCAACAATAAATAAATCATGCTAATCTTTTAGAAAATAAGCACTAAATCTTGTAAATGGTCTATATTTCTTGATTTTTCTACAACTATTTAGATATATGACCTCCTAAAAACTTTGTAATGAAGGTCTATTTGCATAATCAATATCATTAATTTCATTCATTTCTAAAGTAACTTTGATAGTCAACTTATTACGCTGTTTAGATTATATCTTAATAGTAATTCAAAAAAAAAAATTAGTGAACTACATATATAATTTAATATAACTTAAAAGATCAATAGAAAAAACAAAATATAACTAAAATAATTAAATTGAAAAATTAAAATTAAAAAATCTACCTAAAACTTAAATTAAAATTAAAAAAACCTAAGTGATCAAACTGTTACTTCGATAAAACATAAAAGTCTCAATATTGATTTGGAATTTTTTCAAAACTTGAGGAACCAAAGCTGGTCAAGCCGTTTTCTTATTGAACCTAGTCTGCTGGATTGAAAAAGGGCCTAGGCCCGTGCTTTTATTTATTTATTTATTAATCACGCTTCTTTTTTTCTTTCTTTGTTTTTTCTTTTTCTTAATTACGCTTCTTTCTTTTTATTCGTCTCTTTGAATTTACTAGCTTTTGGTATCTCCACCTGAGTCAAAAAACTATTTTTTTTGAGATATAGATATTTTTTAAAGGAGTTGACCTCGTTAATATATATTATATATATATGTGTTAAATTCGTAGTCAATAAAGGTTAACTCCACTTACAAGAATTAGTATATTTTTCATAATCTACTGTCGATGAAGACCTCTCTAATGAGTAATTTATAAATATAGTGTTCTTTAATTCTTGAAAATTTCTTTAATCTTAATTTACCTCTAAAACACAAGTCACCTAAAGTGTTTAAGACATTCAAATATTCTTCAATAGTATTAAATCGTGTTCGTTATTTTTTAACTAACTATTGAATCAATTTTTTGGTTATATTTTTTTAGTAAAATAATTTTATGAATGGAACACATGACATTGAACTTTAACCAGTAATTTTTACTAATTAATTTTTTTTAATTCATAAAAATCCTCACATATTTATAAAATTTTAATATCATTTTTCACTTTTTTTTAATTTTATTTTTTAGAAGACGTGATAAATTTCACGATAATAAACTCATACAACTCATACAATTATGAGATCCCAAATTCGAACATGAAATAAGATGTTCAACCTAACAATATCAACATTGATCAGTTAAAATAAAATTTAATTTATGCTGAAAATTGATAGTGTTAGAGAAGCCACGTTTGCAATTGAAATATTAGATTTGCACACAATTTAATTCACAACCAACAACAGCAACAAACAAAATAATTAACATACTAAATATCACTTGTGGTCCTTTAACTTAATTTCAATTAACGTTTTAGTTTTTTATCATTTTTTCTCTCGATTTGGTCCTTAATTTTAATTTTAAGTGACAATTTGATCTTTTATGTTTTAAAATATCAACAATGTTATCCTTATTTTTTGCAAAATTTCAAAAAATTCATCAAAAATTTCAAACAAAACCCATAAAATTAATTATCATCCTCAATATAATGCAATTTCATCAAATTCATAACTTAAATCTTTAAATAAGCTCATAATTTCAACTCTAACAACATCAAATAAAAAATGACAAATATGAGTTTATTTGAAGATTTAAGCTACAAATTTGAGAAAGTTTATTTTATATTAAAGAATATAACTAAATTTAGGGGTTTTGTTTGAAAATTTTGATAATTTTTTGTAAAAAAAATATAACAATGTTAACATTTTAAAACATAAAAGATCAAATTGTCACTTAAAATTTAAATAAAGAACCAAATAAAAAAAATAAAAAAAATAAAAAACTAAAATTAAGTTAAGAGACAACTGGTGATATTTAGTATAATTAATATTATATT
>JBBPBS010000753.1:5819254-5833664 GCA_037974835.1 Cicer judaicum | reverse complement strand
TAATCCGCTAATATTTTTTCCCAAGAACCTCCTTAGCTTGGTGGAAAAGGACTGATATTTGATGAAACTAAAAAAAATTAAAAAGAAATTAAAAATTATAATTATTTGAAAAAAATACATATATATTAAATAAAATCAAATTTATACAAAATTTTAAAAGAAATAAATAAATAAAATTTAAAAACTATTTTAATTTTAATTAACTCAACACTCAAGTGCTATAAGAGTAAAGATATATATTAGTTGCAACACCCCTAATATTTTAACCTAATTTTATTAGATAAAATCAGAATCAACTATTAGAAAGTTTATTTGTTCACTTCACCACACAACTCTCCTTTTCTATAACTAATAATATTACTGAATTTTGTAAACACATTTATTAGAAATTTGTTCATCGAATGTGATATTTTTTAACGTACCCTCAGATACAAATTTCAAATGAGTTAAAAACTTTTGAATTTTATGCGTACTGCACTCTTCATATGCATAATTGGCATTTGGATTTCAATTACAGGAGTTTAGTATAAATCAAAATTAAAATTTTTACCATGCATAAAATTTATGTTTAATGTTCAATGTCATGTGGCATTAATGTCGACATCATGTTATAATTTATAAACATATATGATTGAACTACTATTTCTATTACGTTAATTAATTTAAGAAAATAATTTAATATTTTAAAATCTAAAAATTTAAATTGTAAAATGTTTACAATTGTTGCATGGTACTATATCCGGTCTCATAATGAAGTTCGTTTAAAAATAAATTTATTTTAATATATATATGCAAAAAATTGTAAACTTCAACTCAAACAATTTTGTACAATTTTTTGAAAGAGGGTCCTACCCAATAATTCACGCATCCTCTCTGCACCTTATCATTAAAGCCTGCATGACTTCAATTATTGCAATGATCCCAAAAGCATGACATATCTGACCTCTTTACTTCTTCCTCTGGATATCCCTATATTCAGGTTTGGTTCGGTATTACATAAAGGGAAATGACCTCTTTAATAAATTTTTATTACTTTTATATTAATTTATCACATTTCAAATATTTATATTTAATTTATGTTAAATTAGAAAATTTTAAATTTTTATGGATTTAATTTTTATAATATTTCAAACATGTTAGTAAAAAATATTTAACATTTTTTTAAGTCAAATTACAATTATAAATGTTTTGTTTTAATAGGTTTTAAAACCATTTTTTTTAACAATTTTGTAATGAGTAAAAGTTATATATATTTTATTTATAGAGACTAAAATTTAAATGTTCAAATTTTATAGAGGTTAAAAATATATTTAATCTTAAAAACATATTATTTTATATTTTAAAAATTTGAAATTTTAAAACTATTAAATGATGTCCATTTTTACAGATAATGTGAATTTATACACAATAATTTTTTTTAAGTAAAATAAAATATGAACATAATTAATATTGCTAAAACACTTTTAAGAGTATAACTTAATGTATTACAATACTTCTTCTAATATGAAATATAGAAAAATATGAAATATATTTTTAGTCTTTATAGAATTTTATTTTATTTTTATTTTTTATATAAAATAAAAATAATCAGAATGTAATTTCACCGGTTTGGACCACCATGCTATCCATTACCATCCTGTTTTTGTGGATTCAACTCATTGGATACCCTTCCATTTTTAATTTGTTTACCCAAAGTATTTAACATTTTAACGATCTATTAGTATGTCATTTTCTAATAAAATAAATCCATCATGTCCAATGTGCTTTGGGGCTTCTGATGCTGCCAAAGACACAAAAGAACCTTTGATTCTCATGATTTATTTTTGCTTACTTAACCAATGAAAAATAAAATTGAGAGGAGAAGCTTTTCTGAAAATCGTAAAAGTTGGTCGCCTTGTCTGCTTGTTACAACATTATGTGTATTATAAATGTTAACAAGTTTAAGAGAAAAAAAACCTACACTAGTTTGTTGCTCGCCTTTCAAGTTTAAAAATATGTCATTTATTGGTTCACCATTGGAGAACATTAACGTGTCATTTATCAGTTAAAGCGTTAACGAACATGTAAAATGGTTTTTCTACTAAATTGATGATGACAAAATAACCTCATAAAACTTAAGTTGACTACGGCAAAAGAGACTTTATATAACATTTTAGAAGTCTCCGTTCCCAAAAAAACTTAAAAAAAGAACATAATGTTGGTTTTTACCATAAGTGCTCTCGGGTATATACGCGTTTGTTAGCATTTGCTATATATTGTTGTGATTATAAAAGAAAGTTTGATTGATAAAAGTAGATTTATTTAATTTAAATTTTATATTAATTAAATATATTTATCTTTTTTATCTATTTTATTTTATATTTGAGATCGGACATAATATTTTTTCTAATACAAATTTCTATTTTGTATTCATTAACAAAGTGATCTAACAGATAACAAGTGTTAACAAGATTTTAACTATAATATTAGTAGTTTATATTGTCAAGTACAAATCATTTAACTAAATGTATGAACATCAACCCTAATTCAAAAGAAAATAGTTGAAAAATAGGGAATACAAAATATGGATACTTATGTATTTAATTACAAATGATCGTTTAATTTATATAATTTATGTTTAAATATTATTACACAATTTACAAAATTATAAGATTATAATCTATAAATTAAACATAAACGATCATACTAAACATTTTCACTCAAAGAGTTTGTCCACTTATGAATCTCATCTAAGTCTCGTTAATGTAACATGACAAATGTTTTATATATATATATATATATATATATATATATATATATATATATATATATATATATATATATATATATATATATATATATATATATCATAACTTGTTATTATTTAATATAGTAAATATAAAAATTAAAATTAAACACATTTGAGACCGATATTGTCATTCATCATGCATGACGATAATGAGAATGATGATGACTATCATGGGAATGAAAGGGACAAGAGCAACACATAAATTCGTTAGTAATGAATATATAAGACAAGAGGATCAGATTATATTCTATGCAGCATTGTCTCTCGGATGATATATCATTTTCTCCTTTGCCATCATGACACTCTTTGGACATTGTTTGGTGGGAACCTCATAAATTGGTGTCATTTTGATCGGTACTCCATTATCATTAAGGTAATAGTTATACAACGAATATAGTTTAAGATATTTGTGTACACTTATTATTAATATAAAATATAATAATATTTTTGAAGTTATATAATATAATAATTATTGAAAAGTAATATAAAAAATAATTAAAAATTATTAACATCATACTATAAATTTATTTGACTAAAAAGATACTCATCCTGATACGGAATACTATTCATTAGAAAAATAAAAACAGTACTCATATTTATTATGGAGGTAGCATCCTTATGCCCCAGTTTTATTGTTTAAGAAATAGCAAGAAAAAATCTCTCTTGTATATATTTCCCTTTTAATAAATCAGAAGGGAAGCCTGAGCCTTTTTTCTTTTTACTCTAGAGAAGTGCATGAGTTTTGCATAAGTATTGTAAAAAAATGGCATGAAAGGATATGCAATTAAATAGAGAAGTTCACGTGCGTTTGTCAACCTGGATTTGTCGGTCAATCCACGCAAAGGTATCATTGAGAGCAGATCAGAGAAGATGAAATAAATAGAGAGTGAAAGAGGCTTCGCTTTTGTTTCGAATTAATCAATGTGAACACTCGTCTATACCTTTAACAATTCAATAATTATATTCATACCGATATGTATCTCCCGAACATAATAAATATAAAATTCAGCAATAAAATTACTCATAAAATAATTAAAGATTTTTTAATAACAATTAAATGTTGAAAATATATAGATTACTCAATCTATCATTCATTCAATGTCTTGAGTCAAAGTTATATTACATTTTTAATTTATATTTAAATTTATAATTTAATTAAATATTATATAAAGGTTGTTTAAAAATTATAAATATTTTTGAATTCTAAATTATTTTAAAAATTTATTAAGAATTTTTATTTATTATCTACTCTAAAAAAAATTAATTTCATATATATTATTTACTATTTTTTTTTCAAGCTTCATAATTAAATTAAAGGTATTACATTTTAGTATGAGATCTATTGAGTAAGATAGAGAGATATATAATATCCTTACTCAAAACTTTGTATGTGCACTTCCATTTATATAGTAGTGTTGAATATTTATTTTTCTATCTCATTTGAGATATTTTTATTTTTATTTAATATATTTATAAAATTAATTGAATATAATTAAATTAATTATAAATTTGTATTTAATTAACTAAATATCTTATATCTAGAAAGAAAAAGGCTATATCTAAAATTAATATATATATATATATATATCTGCGGTACATCTCATAGAGTATTTATACTTTGAGAAAAATAAACAAATATAAAATTTAATAGACGTAATAAGTTGATTAACTAAGAAAAGAAATAGATAACAATAAAATAATAATAATGAAATATTTTTGTTAGTAATTTGAGATTAAATTAATTTCCTTGGTTTTCAAACCCAAAGTCACATTATATAGAGTTTAGGCTTTTGGTTTGTGAATCCATTGTCCATTTGTCCTCTTTAAAAACCGTGTCTACTTTCCTTCCTCCCTTTGAAATACTACTACTACTATAGCATCTTAACTAGTTCAAAGATGGAGCTGGGTTTGAGCTTAGGAGACACACCAAAACCCTTTTCTTTGTTTGAAAACCACACAAACATACCTAACCAAAAAAGAGGTTCCTCAGATTCTCCCGTTCAGCTCGACCTTCTTCCTTCAACACCTGTTCTTCGTTCCCACCCTTCTCCACTCATTCGAATCCCATGGCTCAACGATGCACGTAATTAAACACCCTCTTCTCTTCTATTTTATTTTTCTTCAATATTAAATTAGTAGTTCGGTTTTTTTTTTGTTAGAACTCCTTCAAAGTTTCTCATCCACCCAATGAGCTAGCTATCTTAGGTTACATCGGCCACATATTGGAACACGATTCTATGTAATATCAAATATTGCAACAGTTATAACTTCACTTATTAACTCTATTTAAAAGCCACTATCTAATTCGACAAGATATTTTTTTTAATATCAAATATTTTTTTTTTAAAAATAATTCGACAAGATATTTTTTAAAAACTGTTCCTAGCATATTTATATTTATTCTCTCAAACAACACTAACGACGTTCAGGTTCGCAGTTTGCATATTTCAATTATAATACTTTACGGTTGAGGGTTTTATATTGCTAGTTTAATTTGTACTACTTGTTTAATGGTGCAGTGGGTATGGAAGCGGCGAGGGTGTTGGATGCCGACGAAGGAGAATCACCAAATAGTGGTGTGTCATCTTTTCAGATGGAATTCTGTATGATGAATGCTGCTGGAAGGAACGGTAGTCGTGAGGGGGGTGCGGATAGAAATAGTACTAGCGATGATGATGAAGAAGAAAATGGGTCTACTCGGAAGAAACTCAGACTCTCTAAGGATCAATCAGCTTTCCTTGAAGACACCTTCAAAGAACACACCACTCTCAATCCCGTAATTTCACTTCTTTCTTTTTTCTCTTTCTTTTTTTTAATCAACCAAAATTATTTTAATTTGTTATTTTTTCGAAAATCTGCAGAAACAGAAACTTGCTCTTGCAAAACAATTAAATCTTCGTCCACGTCAAGTAGAAGTATGGTTTCAGAACAGAAGAGCGAGGTAAAAATTAATTAAGATAAAATAATGTTAATTTAGATTTTTATATTTTTTTCTAATAAAAAATGAAAATTATACAGGACAAAGTTAAAGCAAACGGAAGTGGATTGTGAGTACTTAAAGAGATGTTGTGAGACACTAACAGAAGAGAATAGAAGGTTACAAAAGGAACTTCAAGAATTGAGAGCTTTGAAAACTTCTAAACCATTCTACATGCAACTTCCAGCTACCACACTCACTATGTGTCCCTCTTGTGAAAGGGTCGCCACCAACACCACCGGAACCGCCGTCACCAACAACAATAATAATAATAATAATGCTTCTCAACTCTCTCAGGTCTTGTCTCTTGGTAAGCCCAGAATATTCTCATTACCTAATGGACAGGCCCACACGCAGCAGGCCCATTGAATTGCCCAATTTTCTTATTTTAGATTAATTAGAGAGATATACACAAACAACATTCGACTTCACGCACCCCTTTTTCTTTTTCCATTTCTGTACAGTTTTCTTTTCCTAAAATCTATTGCTTCTTCTTTTATTCCTTTGTTTTGTTCCTTATTATTAGCTTAAGTGTTATTTTTTTGTTGTTCAAACTATTAGCTTAAGTGTTATTGATGGAAAGAATTACCTTTTTTGTTTGAACAATCTAGTACAATTGATTTTGTCCATGGAAACGTGAAATTAAACCAATGTGTTATTTCTATACATGTCTGGCTGTGGTTAGAAATATTGATGATAAATAATTGATGTTTGGCTGTCGTTAGAGAATAATCTTTTGTGAAAAAAATATTAAAAAATAGACAATATAATTAAATACTAATACAATAATCCATCTGATCACAAGAAACTTATTTTCATGGTGGTTAAAAAATTCAGTTAAATACAAATTAATTTATTAAACACATTCAAAATTATTACGTTGTTCTTTTTATTGTCAAATATTAAAACTATCCACTTTAACTATTTTTTAATTAAATGAAGCATATAATAGGAATAACAACCTCAAATGGTTCATAAATAATTAATTTTTGTTTGTAATAGTAGATTTGACACAATTTTTATTTGTTTATAATAATTAAATGGGTATATATATACATATGTAAATAAATGTATGCTTTAGGTGAAAAATTAAGGATTCATCGTATGTCAAATTATACATTGAATTCAATGAAAGGAATGAGAAACAGAGAAAATACTGAAGACATTTATTTCATTGATGATTATGAATTACAAAAATGAATAATCGAAAAAAAGTAAGTATACAAGCTGATGACTAAACTATTTATATAATATACATAGGCCAAAGCTTAATCTATCTCAACTATTAAAATAAAAATAACTGGTAAATAACTTAAGAGAGTTATGACTTCATAACTGTCAACTAACAGAAATAATAACAATACCTTAAACAATTATTAGAATATCTTAAGAGTATAAATTATCCTTTTATATACATGAATAAAGAACATATGATAAACTAAACAAATATGCACATTAATAAATAAAGGATATGTAATCATAATTTTACTCTTTTGCTTTGATTTTTACCTTAATTTTTGTAACTTTTGTTTTATATGTCTATATATGAAACAAATAGATTATAGATGAAACAAATTGGTCATTGTTAAAAACATCAAATTACTTAACTCAATATATCATTGTCAAAAATATGAACTTAATTGATCATAGATTTGTCCCCAAAAAAATGGTTATAGAGAATCTACGACTATAATCATAGTCTAACGCAGCATTGATCAGATGCAATGTTCTTCTGCCTCTTATATTGATTGTTTTTTTAATTGTGCATGGCCGCTGAATCTGAGGCAGATGAGATATGTACACTGAGCATATTTTGTTTAATAAGTTTTTCACCTTCCTTGCTGAGAAATTTTATCTGCTGCAATTGAAACTTTTACATTTATTATTGAATAGTTGATGTATATGATTTAAAATTTATACCATACACGTCAACTTTTCAAATAACTCTTTCTACTTATATTTCATTTTAGAAGGAATGTTATCAATCTTTTTTAAAATAATGACAAACAAACCTACTAATCAGTGTAGCATGCCATAGAGTGTTTAAGTTCATTACATTAAACAAAATCTAGTTGAATAGAGATTTACAATAGCAACCAGCCTTTGAGGCTAGAAAAGAAAATGAAGATACAAAGGACAATATGATTTACAATAATTAAATAAATCAACACAGTATTCTCTCTTCTCCTCACCAACTCATGGTAACCACATCTCTTAATTATATATAGATGGTTTCACTAAACTTTTTAAGAAAAATATGGTAAAAAAAAAAACATTCTGTATGGTTTTCTTTCTTTCTTCCTATCCTTGATATGGATAGAACAAGAATGGTATATTGCATCTGTATCTATTTCATCTTTAACAACTCACTGGATATAATGTATAAGTGAGGTAGAAGATTTCATGGTAGTTCATTACCTATGTTCTCTTCTTCTGTTGCTGATTTCGATATTCTCTGATTAGAAGTTCGGCGTAGAGAATCTCATTCCATGTGTCAGGAACGCCCGGAAGGCACCAATGACTGCAGTCTTGGAATCTCAATGGTGATTTTTGTTCTTCGGGCGACAGTTTTTGCTTCCTGTATATCGAGGGATGACCGTCCTTCCTGAAATCTGTCATTCTAGTGATATTCAGGTAGGTTACATGGGTTTTCATGTTATTCAAAACGTTCTCCAACACTCTCATCTTAGGCGGGTACTCTGTTAGGTACTTCTCGTTATCAATGGGTGCGGTTTCACTGTCACATTGTCCCCCCGAATTCCATTGTCCACCACTGCATTAAAATATAAACCATGGTTATCAGTATCTTGATACATGTGAGTGTGGTTCTTTTTTGGACATGAATTGCAACATAAATCTCGATATTTTTAGTGATTGTGTATTTTACAATTTATAAGATTTTATTCGTAATTCGGTATATAGGTCTTCAGATTCATGACATGAATCTCCACCATTTGATAACTGTGATAGAAACAAAGAAGCTTAAACGATCAACCATTCTTTCTAGTTCCAAGAGTATTGAAAATGTTAGACCAGAAGAAGTATAAAAATTACCATTCTTTTGCACTTTACCTGAAATGAGAAGCAGAATAGCCTCTAAACAAGACTATGGACTTGGATGGATTTACATTGGCATCAACCCACCTGCTCCAAGTCGTTATAGCTCTCCGAAACGCCTCAAGAACATTCAATTCGTCATAGACATGGCTACCTTCTTGGTAATAGTCCTTCCTGAAAATTTCCACACTCAAAACTCAGTTATAACATTCATAATCTATCTTTGAACTAAGTAAAAAAAAAATCATGAAAGCAAAATAAGCCTCAATTCCAAATTTCCAATCACTTCGAACGCGAAATCATAATAATGCATTTACCCTTTAGAAGTTTTATCATGAGTCCACCAGTGACCAGTATTAAAAACAATGATATCTGCATCTTTATATTGATCTGAAGATCTTCCAACTAAATCGAGACGCAGTGTTTCCTTCTTTGTTCCATTTTTATCAGGCATTTCCCACTCTTGAACTAAAAATGGAGACACAAAAAGCTCCACAGATAATTTATAATCCTACACAAGACCATTGATACAAAACCAATATCATTAGAAGAAGAGTAACAAAACAAAGACACAAAACACACACATAAGAAATCAATACTTTACCTGAAATACAAATGAATAAGAGGCTTCCCCTCTAAAATGGACTCTTCCATTTGCTTCATAAACTTTTCTTTTATCTTTCACAGAATTTCTTAGTATACAAATAAGTGATTCCCACATATTCCTATTGAGAGAATCACCAACAAAAACCAATCTCTTGCCTCTCAACAAATCAAGCATTTTATGTCCATCCAACCTATTAGTAACACAAAAAGTTGAATTACACACAAATATTAACAATTCAACCCAATTGAAACCCCCCAACAAATTGGAAGATAAATCAATTACAGTAAAATGCAAAATTAATAAATAAAACTCCACAATCAACTCATAACATTGACCCATTACAAGTAAAAAAACCAACCCAAATAAGACAAATCTGAATTATAAGCAAACACAAAAGCAGTTTAGTAAACCAAAACAACAAAAACAAAAACTTAACAGATTTGGATGATACCTTGGGAGGCTGCATCCCTTAGGTTTCCATTTATATTTCTGATAATCTTTATCAGGTCTTCCATTTCCAATACAATTGAACTGTTCATCAATCATAGAACAAGAACCTGGCTTATAAAGTGGATAAGAATCATCCTTAACCCACTCTCCATCAAAAAAATCACACTTCATCAAAGACTCCATCCACTCATCTTTCTTCTTTTCATCATGTTTGTTGTTCTGTTTCTTAGCAAGAGAAGCTGTGTAATTATTCAACATAACATCCTTCAATGATGAAGAATTAGAACTCAAATTCTTGTTAGGAGTAATTGGAACTCCTTCAACAGTAGCATTTTTTGTTTGATTTGAGTTCATAGCTTTATCTTTGGCTATAGCTTCATCAGAATTGGAAGTTTGATTTGTTACAAAAGATGGTTCCTTTTTAACAATTTGAGAAGTGGGGTTGGTAATTTTGGTGTTGTTTGTGTTTGGAATTGGAATTTGAACAGGAACAGGAACAGGAACTGCATCATGTGATGAGTTTTGAACAGAGGTTATGTTACTATTGATAGTTTTTTCAATTGTGTTTGGAATATGAGATTGAGAAAGAGAAGTTGCATTGGTAGATCTAGTACTATAAGTGTTGTTTTGAAGAGGATCAAAAGGATAAGAAACATTGGTGTTGTTGGTGTTGGGGAAAAAGTATGAGAAAATGGAAGAAAGTTGAGATTTTGATGAAGTTGGTGATGTTGTAGATGATGAGGGTGAGAATATGTTGGTGAACCAAGGTGAGGAAGCATTTGGAGAAGGAGAAAAAGCTAAGAAAACAGTGACAGCAATGAAAAGAAAGATAAAAACATAAGCAAAAGCAAGTGTTGTTCTTCTTTTGAGAATGAAGAAGAGGTTTTTAAGGTCTAATGTTGTTGTGTGTAAGTTCCCACCACCTATGGGAACATACTTAGTGGCATCAGCCATGGATGAAGGTTCAAACTTTGAAAGGATGAGTTATGTCTGTATTTTATTTGTGTTGGGAATGAATATGAGATCTATAGAGAAAATGAAGTGGTTGTGTGATAGTAGTAAAATACAGTTAGTTATTTAGCCACATGAGAGTGAAAGTGAAAAAGAGAGAACAAAAAATGTGAGTGATGTTTGGCCAGTCACACTAACTACCACTAAAACAAACACTAAAACTAAAGTGTGTTTACAATGGCACAATAGTCGTAACTAGACTTTAAGTCAAAAGTGTAGATAGAGAAATAATAAATAATGGAAGTGATGCAGAATGAGAAATAAAGAAGGAGGGAGGAAGCATTAGTTTGCGGTGCCGACGATTTTCTTTGTCATATGATGGATGTACGCATGGTGTTACACTGTATATGTGTCACCAAACTAACACTACCATTGGATTATTGTTCAAACGATTTCTCTTAATTTTAATTTTATGTAACAATTTTTTTTAATTTTATTATTTATTTAACTTTTAAATATTAAACTATTCTTTTTGTGTTTTATAATGTGAATAATGTTATGTTTTTTACATCAATTTAAAAAATTTATTATCATCTTTAAATAAAATTTAAAAATTAGTAATCATTTTTAATAAAATTTATATTTTTAATAAATTTATAATTTAAATATTTAAATAACAAATATTTATGTCTCTAACAACAACATTAAATTCATCAAACAAAATATATATAATTTTAGTTAAAGTAATTTGATTATTTAAAATTAAAATAAATAAATCTATATAAAGAACAAACGATATGTGTGAGTCATATTTGTAAAAAATGTTATTAATAATAAAATTATAATAAAATTTATTTAAATTTAGATAAAAGAATAGGATTATATATCTTATGTAATATTTTATTTATTTTATAATAATTGTCATATTTGTAATGATTTTTCTTAAAAAATAATACTGTTCATTGTTGTTTTTAAAGTAATTTTTTATTGTTTTTAATTGTATCTTTTAATTAATATTATATACAATATTATCAAATTATTATGAGAATATATTTATGTTACAAAAACTAACATACAAAGTCTTCATTTACTATGTTTAAAATTTGTTAATCTTTAAAATATTTTTTAAAATATTTATACAGTAAGATTTAATTAGATATATCATATATCTATAATAAATTACACAACAGTATATATATTATTGATTCGAACTAAACAGAGTTGAATGACCAACTTTATTCTTCATACGTACTTTGAATCTAGAGGTGAATGAAATTTACAAATATCCTATCGTTTAAATAAATAATTTGCTTAAAAATAGTGAAAGATAAAACTACATGAAAAGTGTTTATCTTTATCGATGTAATATATACTATTTAAATAAGATAATCATTTAGTTCGACGGGGATGAAGAGAATTAATGGGAGCAGATTTCCATCGTGGTTAATGAAAAATGACGGTATCTATTAATTAGAATTAGGTTTAGGTGTAGCCATAGAAACATCAAAAGCTCTTTAAGGGATTGTTGAATTAGATTAAAACTAGTGAGTAAAATTAGATTGAATTTTAAACTATTTTAAAACAAAATATAAATTAAATCTCGTGTAAGAATAACTATATTAATATGTACAAAACTAGATAATTAGATTCAAATTATTAATAAATCTTAACTAATGATAAATTATTTAAAAATATCTATTTTTAAGTATTAGTTGAAATAATTTTTAGTTATATTTTAATTATTTATCTACTTCACTTCTAGATTTTATTTATTCATCGGTGGAATTTAAAATTACTATAACTTGTTTCTTGGTTGGATGGATAAGAAAAGAAGAAAGAAAAAAAATAATAATGACCCATGCTTTTGTTTGTAGGATTAATTAACTTTAAGTGCTGGAATTTGGTAGTGTCGGTGAAGCCGCGTTTGCAATTGGAATATTAGATTTGCACGGTCCAATTTAATTCACAACCACACCAAAAATAATAGAGAATTTCGAAAAATAAAATTTGAAAATTTTGTCATCAGACAGTGTCATGTACATGAATACATAAATTTGAAAGTATTTTGATATTGACATTATTTATGATTAATTAAATAAATATCAATCATTAATAATTAAAACTATTTGATTTATTATTTAAATAAATTGGTTATTTTATATAAATTAAATATTCGGTGAACTTTACTTATGATGGATGCCATACATGTACATATATATATATATATATATATATATATATATATATTTAGCAAATAATTATTTATAATATAAATTTTACGACATCTTCGTACAATCATAGTTAATTACAGAATTGCAAAATTCAAATAATAATGCAGTTCAGGAATTCACCATTTGCAGTAACCCAAAATATGTGTTATTTTTCAAATAAATTAGACTGCATCTTTTTATTTTATAAATTAATTAAAATCATATCAAATCAAAATGAATTGAGAGGCAAGGCATTTTCTACCATTAAAAATTAGTATTTATAAAAAAATAAGAAAAGAAGAAACATGAACGTCTATCCTTATCTTAAAGGAAAAAAATAAAGTATTATAAATTCACCGTACTGCGAAGACCTCCGTACGTAGGAGGAGGATTGCGTGGCATCACTATTTTCCATCCATATTCAACTCAACGGCTCCGATCTATGATATGGACCTTTGCCCCTTTCACTATCACGCTCGTTTCGGTTAAGTATACCACACGCGCTTTGCTTGCTCTTCCATGTTGTCGGTTCTTTTTCATTTTTATTTTCCCTTTATAAAATATTTTATCCACCTCTAAATTATTAAATAAACTTATTTAATCACTTATGTATATTAAAAAATACAAAAATTTATCGCCTCACATAATTTAACAAACAATCTTTTGAAGTCGAAATTATGTAAATTTTATTTAAATTTATTAAAATTATATAAATTTTAATTAATAAAAAATAGTGTGTTAAAAATATAATATTATTTTTAAAAATGTATAAACAAAAGAGAAAATATTATATTTATTAAATTATTTTTTTTAATTATAAATAAATTATTATTATAAATATATAATAAAATTTATTATATTAAAAATAATATTAATAAGAATCATATTAACAAATACATTAAAACATTTGTTAATAATTAAAATAAATAAATAACAAGTTTTGTTTCGAATTGTGTGGTATAAGAGCTGCTACCGATACATGTGGATTTAGAACATAATAAAGAGTTTAATTTAAAAAAGTTTGAAACATGAATTAGTTTGACATAAATTTTGTAGTCTTTTATAGTAAAAATTTATTTTATGTTCATAAGATAACATTTATATTGAAATAGTTTAAATTTATTTTTTGAAATTTTAAAATAAATTAATACTTTATCTATTTTATAACAAGTGTTGTTTAAAAATTTTATAAACATATTCTTAATATAACAATTAAAACAAATTGTTTTACAATTTTATTTATTTTAATTATTGATGAATTTTTTATTATTAAAAATACAAAATATAATAATATTTTAGAAATTGTGTATATAATAATTATTAACGGATAATATTGGAAAAAATAATTAAAATAAAATTAAAAATTATAA
>JBBPBS010000753.1:5791586-5802431 GCA_037974835.1 Cicer judaicum | reverse complement strand
GATGTGACATTATTTTGTCTTATACACTGATATTTATCATTTTCTCATAAATACTAAATAATTTATCTAGTTTTTTTCTAAATTAATCACATTATTTAAAATGAGGATTTTTTTTCATATATATCCTACTTTAAAAAATATGAATTATGATCATACGAAGAAAAAAACAAATGAGGATGCAATTTATACGCACATTTTTCTTTATTTTATGTATTACTTGATAAAGTAAATAACTATTGATTATTAATTAATAAAAATATAAGTAAAAAAAATAGAAACTTACAAAAATTTAATGGTAATATTCGAACAATATTTTAAATTAAAATTAAATAACTTTACATTTTATTTATAGCATCTAATTTATGTATTAGTTACTCAAATTAAAATTTCCCTATTTATATGGATAAAAATGTTCTTGATAATTGTATAAGATTAAAAATAAAAAATAAAGAGAAAATATGCTCACAATATACAAGTTATAATAAAATAGGTTCACCATTCTCGAAAAAAACATGTCCACTGCTATTGTTTCCACATAGCCATCTTAAATTACTCACATCCTAATCTTTCTTTCTCACATAACAAGTATTTATGAAAACTATCATTTTTTATCTATGAAAACTATCATTTTTTATTTGAAGTTACTTGAGCCACATCTTCTTATTATAAAAAACTAAATTATGAGTTTTTTATTATAGTGTGGACCCATGAGTTTTTTATTATAGTGTAGGCTCATGTACACAATTAACCTATTTAACCAGAATATTACCGCAATGTCTCAATAAGATAGGATTTATTATATTTTGATAGTAGAACATTGAATTGAATTGTGTGATGCTAAAGTGTTATGATATACAGATTTTAGGTTTAATTTTATGTTAAGATTTTAGATCTTAAAAACTCATTATTAAAAATTACTGGTACTAATAAATTGTTTGACGATTTGTATTATTAATGTGAAAATACATATTTGAGTTTAATATATGATTGTGATATGTTATTTGTATATTTTTTTTTGTTACATGAGTTAATCTAATCAAATTACATGCAACACGTAAATTAATATGTGTAGAATGTAACATACATGTAGATTGACATGTACTTAAAGATTAATATTTATTTTATTAATTTTTAATTATTAAAATTATATTATTTTTCAATAGAATCCAATTTTAAAATTAGAACATAGTCTCCAAAATATTTAAGACAATTTATTATATTTTTTTTTATTATTATATTATCAATAATATTATTAAAATACACAATTTGACACAAAATGATACACTAATAGAATACCGCATAAAATACACTAAACGTCGTATTTTATTTTTCATAAAATGTTAAAAGGATTATATTTGTATGAAATTTTATATTCTAATAACATTTTTCTTATATTATTATGTATCTTTCTTTTTTTCTTTGAAAAGAAATATAATTTAAATATATCATATAATAAAGAAAAACACTTTAAAAACTCCCTCCTATAGTCTATTCACTTGTTGTTGGCTATTGTGTAATTGCAAATAAATGGAAATATAAATTGGCATATTGTTGTTTAAATAATGTAACAAGTTAATTCTTTTTTAACATGTTTTACTTTTTTTTTCTTCCATGATACGCTAAAATTAAGATTTATTTTTAGAAGAAAAAAAACGAAAATACATTGATTTATATTATAAAAACAATAACCTTTAAAAATAAAATGCGAGACTATATTAATTACTCGATCATAATTTAATATTTTGTTCAAATATTTCCTACAATTTTAATAAATGTCTTTAATTTCTTTACTAATTTTAATTATTTTTATATTATTAACTACCAATTAGTATTTTTAATTATCAATTTATTATTTTATCAATTAATACAAAAAAGTATATATAAAAAAAATTGCATCTTTACCGGAGTTAAGTTATTTAAAAAAAAAAAAAAAGTAAATTGTTAACCAAATAAGTGAATTGTTGACTACCAACAAATCAAATCAATCCGAGAAAATTGCAAATAAAGCACTAATACCAAAGACCCTAATATTAAGGAAAATGTTGTCAATGATTTAAAAATTATAATTAATTAAAAATGTAAAAGTATATATAAATTAAATTGTATTTAAAAATCAAGATCCACGTAAAAATCCTGATGGACGAATTCTAACAATCAACGATTTAGAGTGAAAGAATGTGTAGATCGTGAAATGTGGTAAATCTCAAACCAATGTTCTTTTCCTCCTAATATTGTTTCCTTTTCTCTCCCCCAAATTATAAATTTTCTATCCTTTTCTTTCGGATAAGCCTCGTTGCACACTTGCACCATGTTTTTAAATATATTTATTTAATAATATTCTTTTTATTTTTCCTCCATGCTCTTACATAGTCCAAAACCAACGAAAATTCGACACAATTCTCTTTAACCGATAATGATTATGCAATTTTTTTCCTAATTATCCATAAAAAAAAAGTTATCATTATCTTGTGATTTTGTCTCGCAGTAGAAAAGGGTATGTCTGTAATAGGAACATATTCACATTTTCTCCACAGAGAGGTTGAAAAATATCCTCCTCAGTGCTTTGTGAGTGGAAGGGATTATCTGTTTTGTCGCAAAAGTTGTTTCGGGAACAAATTGTATGAAAGCAGAAACAAAAAACAAAAGAAAATTAAAGGAAGGAATTTTCGTGTGGAAGCTATGTGGCCAGATTTGTCAAGACCAAGTAGTGTAGAAATGGAAGCTATTAATGATTCTGAACAACTTGATCAAATTCTTCTTCATGCTCAGAATAACTCTGAGCCTATCCTTATTGACTGGTATTTCTATCTGCATAATTTTTTTCTTCTTTTTTTGATAAATTATCTTGCATTCAATTTTTCATAATTAAATCACACATATTTTCATATATGCTTATTGTTTATTATATGGTCATAGTTAATTTCAACATTGCTTTGGGGCCATATTTATCCTAATTTATATTTAAAATATGAGGAGTTAGAAAAAAAATTATGAAAATATAAGTTGATGTACCCTTTTTCTTCTATCTTATCCTTGGATTGGATCCGAGTTTTCTTGTTCAATTATGAGGTGCTGTGAGAGTTGCTGTAGCTAGATATTTTTTGGTGTTGGGCTTTTGGGAACTCAAATGTCGTTTAAAATTTGACAAATATTACTCACACCCTCCCAATCTGTACCGCACCCCCCACATACAATTGAATGGACTAAAATACTATTTTCTTATTTTACCATCAAAAACTTTTTAAGTGAAGAGAGATTTTTTTTTTTAACTATGTCTTGGAAACTATGTTTTTTTAAACATCAAATGTTATCTTATTAATTGTTATAATTATGTTGAATGGGAGGATCGAACTGCTAACCTCGTCATCACTTTGCTCCTTAACTCATCAATTTTGGTCATCAAGTCAACCTTATATTCCCATAATTTAAAAAAAATAAAATGTGCATGATAGCTTTAGATTTGAGAAATGAAAAATTGAAAGGAGGAATGAGAGGGAAAGAAAATAATAGAATAAAATACACTATGTTAATTTTATTCAGTTGGAAAATATGTGGAGATGATATGAGTAGCAAAATTAAACTCATACACTGATTTTCTTTACGAAAAGAATACAAATTCAATGTGTGATGAGAAATCTCAATCTGAAATCAAATATTGTTAGAGATATAAATCGTTTTGATCTTGCTAATAAAAGTAACACCAATTTTGTCATCTAATAACTTTGATGAAATGTGTGATACAAAATTTTGCAGGTAGACTAGTTAATTTGAATACTTGTTTTATTTTGTCAACATAGGATGGCTGCTTGGTGCCGGAAATGCATCTATTTGAAGCCAAAGTTGGAAAAATTGGCAGCTGAATTTGACACCAAGTAAACTATTCACTAGTGTCTTTTTCATTCACATGTCTCATAAGATTTTACTTAATAATTTAATCAACTATTCTTTCAAAACAATACAAGTCAAAGTCAATTTAGCCTAGTTACAACTTACATATTTGAAGAAACTATTTTCCAAGCCTTCAACAGTGTAATTTCTTAGTAACAAACTAAATATTACTACTGATTAATTTGTTTGTTTTTATTTTTATTTTGAATTTGCACTGTTCCAGAGCCAAATTTTATTATGTGGATGTCAATAAAGTACCTCAGACTTTAGTCAAGCGTGGCAACATCTCTGTAAGTATATACTTTTGATATTTTCTAGTAATAATTTGTTACATTATTCTTTATGCTCTCTTTTGACATTGTTTTTAATTTTATTGTTTCTTATGCTACCCAGAAAATGCCAACAATTCAGGTGCGTCCTCAATTAAATTAAACTTTATACACGATCTACAATTAAAAAATATATATTAATATAGACACTTCCAGGATTAGTTTAGAAATCAAACTATTGAATTGTTTGCAGCTTTGGAAAGATGGAGAGATGAAAGCAGAAGTAATTGGAGGCCATAAAGCATGGCTAGTCATTGAAGAAGTTAGAGAAATGATCCAAAAGTTTATATGATTATTTTTTTTAGTCAAAAAAATTTATATGATGTTTTCGAATTTATTTCTCTTACTCCCTCCCTCCCCAAAATATCAAAAATTGTAATATTCTAATTATTTTATTTTGTGTAGAAATCAATCATATATAAAAGAAAGGGGCTTAATGTCACCACTCTCTTCATGTTATTAATCATTAGCGCAAACCAAATCTTCTCTCTATTTACGCATGAAATAATGGCAAATCAAAGAATGAAGTTTAAAATAAACATAAGAAAAAATCCAAACTAAAACACAAATAGTATATTCGTTAAAGGTATAATTGTTAGGACACATTACATACGGTATATATTTATTTATTCTTAGATTAATACCAACAAGTCGCTTTGGCCGAGTGGTTAAGGCGTGTGCCTGCTAAGTACATGGGGTTTCCCCGCGAGAGTTCGAATCTCTCAGGCGACGAATTTTAATTATTTTTTGTAACCAATACATGCCTTACCCCACCCAATCCTTACTTTTCTTTTTCTTTATTCCCAGTAACTTTTCTTTTGTGTCACATAAATTTGTTGGGCTTAATGAGTGTTGTTTCCCTCTTGTTTTCGTATTCCATAAAATTGACGATTATAAGGATTTGTATCGGTTTCTAAAAATGTACTTTACGAGAACCAAAACAATGTTTATATTTAAATGTCTTTGGTGTACATTTATAAGGCAACATGTTCCGGTATTCTTTGTTTGTAATGTTGATTTGACGTTAGGGAATAAAGTCGTCTCTAATTTTATATAAATTAAATCTAAAATAAAAAAATTTACCCAAACTAAAATCAAAAAATGATATATTTACATGATAAAAAAAATATTTAAATCTATTTTATAAATCCTTAACAAACTTTATTTAGAAATCTGTCACTCTCATTGTTGTTTCTATGAACCTATAATCAAGAGTAGATCAAACACAACTGACTTTGAGTATGTACCACAAGAATAAGTGGATCGTTAATATGAAAGAAAATAATCGTAAACTCTCTTCCTGCAAAAGTATATCTACGAAGGAATGAAAGAAACAAATGATTTATAATTAAATTAACATTCATAGTAGATAGCAAGATAAGTTCTCTTAAGAAATAAATAAAAAAGAAGAAGCAAGGATTGAGTGGGACAAGGCATGGGTGCTACTTTAGTTTTTGCAATAAATATGAACGCTTAAATTATTATCAGTAGATTCAATGGTATATCATTGATGGTGCAACATAATTGCTCCCTCAACTTAAAAACCACCCAAGTTTTATACTGGAAGAAATATGACTAGGCAGCAAGACTTAAAACTAGATGTAACCAGCTATGGTTGTGTTGTGTAGGTTGAGACTAATCAAAGGCATTCATGATGCATTATCCTAATCACAATAGAACCCTAAACCCTACTTTAGTATCACATTCACAATGTAAAGTAAGATATCTTCACATTAGCTCCAATTGTAGGTGCCAAGTAACAAAGTTCCCCAACATCATGGTAAGATTGAATGATTAATCTTAATTGAAAGTGATTTCCAAATAGTAGAATTTAGCTCTTATAAAGTGAAAAATATGTAAGAAAACTAAAGATATTATAACCACTTATGATTAGTCATATTTTATTATCTAAAGTGAATTGTTTATTTTAAAAAAGTCAATTCCCTTCAAACACAAACCATGTAAAGATACTAGTATGAGGTTACTAGACACCTCTAAAACGCCCAATGTACATCCAAATGGAAGAGAAGGGACAGAACTCGCTAACTCATGAGCCTGTAAAGTGCCTACAGAAAACATTTGCTGTGGACAAAGCTAACAAAAAGCCAGAACCAACACGAAATTAACATGAAATCATAGCAAACTAATTTGATCTCTTTTGACCTACTATGGGTGTATAATGAGACCGGACAAAATGGGAGGCAAATAACTTGACAAAATCATGGTACAACATACATTTCGAATTGAGTGCAGTCAAATGCATCTCATTTCCTAGTTCAAGTTCATATTATGTAGCATTGAAGTTGCAAACAGATCAATACCTTTGCCCAATATGATTGTTACAAGAACAAGTAACAACACACCATTCATATTCAAAATAGACAGAGTAAAAAACCTAATATATTGCACATACGAAAGATGCCTAAAGTAATGAATATAATTAAGCAACAGTAACCATTGTAACTCAATATCCAATGTGAATCCATGAATCTTTCCTTATGAATATAAAAATCCACAAATAAATTCTACAACCAAGCAAGACAGACTACATGAAAAAACACTCAAATTCCAAAACCAAAAACAGCACGTATCCTTTGGAAAATAAGCTCCCGCCATCCCCTTTCAGTGTTCTCCACTACAGTAGCATTCCCATACCTGCATCAAAAACCAACCTTATCAGCAAATCACCCAAAAAACAAAAGATACATTCCAATCATCCCACAAAACCATTCCCAAGATTCAAAACACTCACCTATCTTCCTCAGGTACATCAGTATGTGTCAGCTTAACAACAGTAACCCCCGGTTCAGGCTCCTCGAAAACAAGCCTCACCTGCAAAAATAAACCACCGCTCATTACTACATTGATTCCACACCATTAAATATGAAAACATTTAACGCAGCATGATGTTTTTGAAAAAATGTCAGCAATGACAATCTAGACCCTCACATCAAATTTTTGTTTTATGTCTCTACAACTAAACTCGACCATGATTAAGGGACCCAAATTCCCTACAGCAAAATTATCATGTAGTTAATCAAGTAATTGGACTCAAGTGGTTATTGAGCTTCAATTAAAGATGAATCGTTTGGGTCCGAATTTGAATTGTGACTGAAACAATTCTTGGTCAGACTTTACCTTCTTCTCGATCGAGCTTCGGATTACTATAGACCGATTCCACCGAGAACCATAGAGTTAAAACTAAAAAAAAAAATATTATCATGCAAATGCAATTACACAATGTAATCCCTCTAGTGACGCAGTTACTACAAGAAATCCAAATCCCACGATCAGGGCTGAATTAGTTGATTCATAACAATATCAACCATCACATCGCAAGAGTGACTCATAACCAATGTAGCACCGACATTTCTAAGACATATATATAGTTGCATTCAGTCACTTTTATTTTATCAAAATATTGTGCGATTGTGTCAATACTTCATAGGTTATATAACCTTATACAATTAAAATCAAAATCAAAAAACAAAATAAAAACCAAAACCATATACCTGAGATTGAACACCATCAATCCAGCTTCCAAATCTCCATCTCTGAACAATCAATTTAGCTTCTTGCAACTCCAAATTAGAACCAGTAACAGACCCATCAAAAATACTAATCTCACCACCAACATCCTTACTAATCCTAGCATTGCTCTGCGTAAAACCCTTCCACCTATTCTCATCCATCAATATCTCATACAAATCCTTTGCCCTACAATTAAACCTCTCCGTCAACACAATACTTTTCCGTCCTTTCTTACTCTCCTTCTTCTTTTCCGCCACCTTATCCTCCTTTTTAACAGAAGCATTCACCGCCATCACCACCGGAGCAGAATTTTGATTCTGATTCAGTGGTTGTGTCAATGGCTTCTTAGTATCCAACTCTTCTTTAACAGGACCACCTTTGGCCATACTCTGAACCCAAACCCTAACCTTCTCCAAAATCAACAACTTCCCCTTAGAAAACATTGCATCCTTAATCCTCTTCCCAATCGGTCCTTCATCTTCAACAATAACCCTAAGTTCAGGATCCTCATCCGCGTTTTCATCGGAGATATAAGGAATTTCAACGGTGCCGTTAACTTTAAGCAACGACTTACCATCAGAATCTCTTGCTTCACCTTCCCAGGAAAGTGTGAGGCTGATTTCGTAGCCGGGGATGATTTTCCCCTTACGGATGTTGATGTAGGCTTCGCCGTTGAGGTTACGGAGAGTGGTGGTTTTGATGAAGAGGTTACCTTCGCCATTGAGGATGGTGAGGTTGGAAAGAAGGTTGGTGAAGAAGGTTCTAGACCATTCTAGACAGTTGGTTTCGGACCAGTGCCAGTTGTGGACGTTGGTGCCGTCGGGTCTTTCTTCGACGATCCACCGTTTATCTCCCTCGCCGTATTTCGCCATCCAACGGTGATTAAGAGTATTAGTGAATGTGTGTTTGAGAGAGGAGAGAAAGAGAAGGGTTGGATTTAAGAAATAAAGAAGGGGGCGGGCGTGCGAGCGTGGAAAGATCTAGAGAGAAGAAATCAATGATGGAGTTATATGCTATACTTGAAAAAATATTTATTCATAAAATTTTGTTTATTCCTTTGTATATAATTAAATTTTAACCTTAATAATAATATCTTATTTTAAATTTTAATTTTAATTTGTTATATTTTTTTTGAATTTTTTTTGTTATGTATTTAATTTAAATTTAAAATTGAAAATTAAGTTTAATGTTTTCTTTTTCATTTGTATTTGTTATTGCAATTTTTATTAATTTTCTAGTGGGTTTTTTGTTTGTAATTTGAAAAGTACGATTATATTTAATATATATTAAATATATTTAAATCTAAATCTAAATAAAATATTTTAAAAATATTTATGTATATTATTCTCAAACATTTTATTGGATAAGATCATATCTACATATAACTTTAACTTTTCCATCATTTAATTTATTCATTTTTTGCCAGCTTCAACTTATTTGTACCTTCAATATAGCACATTTTGTGTTTCTTAGGAAATTCTTCACATACATCTTTATTTTTCATAAAAATGAAATTTCTTCAAAACACACATTTGGTGGTCTTCAGTGATATAATCATCTCATCAAATTGAGAGCAAACGTTTTGTCTTTTATATACATCTGTGATCTTTTATTTGTTGTTTGAATATTTAATTACACATATTTTATCTTCAAATAACACTTTGTAGCCTTTCATCAACAATTAAAAAACACTTCAAAGATATGTTATCAATTACAAGAACATATAATACATTAGAAAATTAATTTTAAATCTATATTATATTTAATTGTAGTTATTTTTATGTCTTTCATTCTCAATTTTAAGTTGGGAAATAATAGTTGTGTTGCGTTTAAAAAAAATATTTTGATCATAAATCACATGGTTTTGCAACCACTAACAATAAATCAAGCATTTAAGGGTTTGTTGGTTGTAAAATATGACATTTAAAGTAGTTGTTCAATTTCCTCTTCATGATAATTATTGACTATGTTAACATATTTTTGTTGTTGTTGTCCTTGATGGTGATGAAATTTGCATACTTTCTCGATATATTTAAATTTGTTGCATTAGTGATATTTTATGTCGGGTCTCCACATACATATCTTTTTATGGTGTTTTAATTGTTTTGCAAAAAAGACATAGTGAAAAAGATTGAAGGTTTTTGTTTTGATTTTACGTTTTTTAAGAATATTTGAATAGTTAATGTCTGGTTTTTTTTTCCACCATAGTTGTTGTTCCACTTGGTTAAATACATACCTCCCAACAATTCTTTATTGTCTCATAAGCCTTATTTGTTATAGTGCCTACAACACATGTTACACTGTGTCAAAGCGATCTTGTTAGTAGCGATGATCTTTAGACTTTATAAGGTGGTCAATAGAGTCTCAAATTTCAGTAGAAAATTTAGTAAAAACACAATGATAGAGGGCTAATTCATATTGAACAATTTCTTAAAAATTCGAATATTATTGCAATTAATCATACAAATCATAAAGACAAATTTAACACACAAAATTTGATTGAATCAAGTAAAGTTATAATGATTTAATCAACAAAATTAAACCAGAATTATACTCAATGGAATGCACAAATAATAGGAAAACTAGAATTCATAGTCGTCGATGTATGCCTTATTCATACTCTCCATAGGTGACATATTTGGATCTCTAAAATGCCTCTTTGGAGTTAGATAACCGGATAATTGCTAATTGTTTATTGAGCCTCTTCTTGATAATGTATTTGAGCTTGATATGCTATTTCCTATAAGTTAATTATTAGTTATTTTATAAACTATGATATTAGTTTTGTTAGACTCCGAGTAAATAGTGCAATTTACTTTTAACGAGAGTAACAACATTTATGACCAATATCTATTTTTATTTGTTATCATTCACTACTTTGTATATCTCAATAAATTTTAAATGAAATACATTGAATCAACCATCATACAAGAAACTAAAATATTATAAATAAAATAAAATCAATATTATTCTTCAATTTTAATTATCGCAAGAACATGAAGGATAAAGTGTTATTTTTTTAAAACAAAAATAGTGTTTTTTAAGAAAATAATGATTGATTTTTAAAAATTAAGAATTGAGAAATTATTCTCTTAAA
>JBBPBS010000753.1:5744446-5791333 GCA_037974835.1 Cicer judaicum | reverse complement strand
AACACGAGAAAAACATTTATTAGCGATAAATATTAAAAATCACAAAAAAAAAATTATTAATAACACATAAAGAAAACACGATATAAATATTTATACTAAAATATATAAAAAAACAATAGAATAAATATTTAATAATAATAAATATTAAAAAATAAATGAACAAATATTTTTTACTTTAACACATATAAAAACACAAGTTAAATATGTGTCAAACATAAATATCTATCATTAGTACATAGTAAAAAAAACTTTTTATCTAAGATTAAACAAAACACTTATTAAATACAACTCTTATATTTAAACAACTTTAGTTTTGATACATCCATTTACTCTCTATCTCCGTTTCTGTCTGATTATTAACGTACGATGTCTATTAAATTAATTTTTGGCATCGGTTTCTAGGTAGTTATGATTATTAAAAAAATACAAATGGAGGGTTTATTGAAAGGATTAATAGTAGAAACGTTGCAATGCATTTTGCATATGCAACTCTGCAGAATGTCTTCCCCGCGATCAACTCCCGAATCCTCTTCCTCTTCCTCTCTATTTGATTCCTTCCGTTACCACGCCACCGTAATGACACCAAAAAAACAACGGTTCAAGCGAGTTTCCGAACCCATATTACACCCTCCACGAACCAAACCGGCACTCAAAACGCGGCGTTCCAAATTAGTCAAGTTCACAGCCGAACCTAACCCATCATCAGAACCGCACATCTCACTTGGAAATTTTGAAACTTTGCCCCGCGAATTCTTTCAAATCGACGCACTGGATCTTGCCCCTCGTTTGCTTGGAAAGTTTCTTCGCCGAGACGACGTCGTTCTTCAGATTACTGAGGTCCAACCCTTTATTTGTCCATATTGGAAAAAACATTAATATCACGAAGAAGAAAAAAAGAAGACCCTATTACGTGCTTTGTGTTTGGATGTTTTTCGTGGCTTTACATTGGTTAAGATTGAGCTATGTGGCTTTTTTTTTTTTATCAACATTTCAGTTCATGAAATTATAGGATGCTGTCAATTTAGTCTATGAAATTTTAAAATTGAAAATTAGCTATCATATTAGTTCCTTTGTATCGGTCAATTTAAATTATCTAGCAGACAAAAGTGTAATTAAAATTTAAGGATTGATTTCTATACTGAAGTTTTGTTTCTATATGATTTAACAAGGAATTAATGATGGACAGGTTGAAGCATATAGACCAAATGACTCAGCTTGTCATGGTCGCTTTGGTATTACTCCAAGAACTGCTCCTGTTGTAAGATGCTTCTTTTTTTGGATACTTTGTTTTTATTTACATAAACTTGTTCATGTTGGGTATATGTGAATTCTCTACCTTGAATTGAAGATGCTATGTTAGGTTATCTACGACTATTTTTTTTGCAGTTTGGACCGGGTGGGCATGCTTATGTTTATCTTTGCTATGGTCTCCACATGATGCTTAATATTGTTGCTGATAAGGAAGGAGCTGGAGCTGCTGTTTTAATACGTTCTTGTGCCCCCATTTCTGGTAATGCTCAATAGTATAGCTCCTCTATAGTATACTGATACCCAGGTTTTAACTCGTGATAGTAGCAAAGATATCAAAATTCTTGATGTCATAGCTAAGATCGCGGACCTTATTATAAAACACTGGCTAATATTGCATCTTTCTGTTTAGCGCATCTGTTATGATACATGCCCTGCATACTATCTCTTTACTGTTGCCTATGTTTGATATAAAGAACCACTATCCTCATAAATCATGTGTCCTACTGCCCCTTTTAGATGCTCATTATTTGTGTAACTGATTCAGTTTATTGATGAATGGAAGAGATTAATGACATGCAAGTGAGTCGTTAAGGCAAATATATTATTTTCATAAAAGAAAAATAAAAATCTATAAGGAATGAGTATTTCAGTATAAGTTCAGCATTGTCGGCTTATCAATCGGAAAGATGTGTCTTTCGGTATAAGCTCAGCATTGTTGTTGCAATAACATATAGTTGTTAGCGTTCATTGTAAGGAAACCTTGCATAGAACACAACATTATAAGTTCAGTACTGTTCTTTTCCCTCTCGAAGTAAGAGTTAAATCAACTCTAGGAAAAAGACTACAATATCTCCGCCAACATTCATTATAAGGGAACCTTGTACAAAATTATTTATAGGTTTATTCGTATGATTCGGCAATATCACAGGATTGGATGTTATTCAACAGCGCAGAGGTCAGAAAACAGACAAACCTATACTTCTTACAGGTCCTGGGAAGGTTAGTTTACATCCCTCTTTTTCATCTGTCTGAGTGCTTTCCAGGAAAATAATTCAGTTAATGTTGTGCACTACCATTTGACATATCATTTCTCAACACAAAGTTATGTACAATTTAGAGCTTTAGTATCAACTAGTTATTAGTCAATATAGGAAGTTGTTTTGCTCATATAGTTAGTAGCTAAAGTAGCTAAAATATCACTAGAAGGGGGGGTTGAATAGAGATATTGAAGTTTTTAAAATAAAATCTTTTAATGCTATATCCTCTACGAGAGGATAAAAGCCAGAGAATAGAAATTTGAAACTTTAATTGACAGTTAAGTAAATAAAGAGGAGAGAGTATAGAAAATGACACACCCAAATTTATACCGGTTCACCCAATGTATGCTACGTCTAGTCCTCACGAACTTGTGAGTTTTCACTATAGCTCAAGAATGGCTTGTCCTCTTACGAAACTCTTTTTCACAGTGTATATTCTTAGCCTCACCAGACTTACAATTTCGTTTCTTTCAGATTACAAATATTACCAAGTGTATAATGACTTGGAATATACAAAATAAATGATTTGTGATAATTGTATTATTTTTCTCTTTACAAGAACTTTCTAAGAGGATATTCTTAAAGATATAGTTTTGGATTGTATGATTTGTGATATCATTTTTATCAAGATGATGAGGAACCTGTTTTCTAATTAAAATACACTCAAAAACACAAATTAGACATTAATCACTATTATAATCATTTAAATCATTTTGTTATCATTAAAACAATTTTGAGAGAGATTTTGTCTCAACAATCTCTCCATTTTTTGTGATGACAAAATTCTTTAGATTATGATTTTAATATGAGAAATTATGTGATAAAATGTTTATGCTTCCCCTTAATCATGTGTAAAATAATTACTCCCCCTCAATATATGCCAGAATGTTTTTGCTATAACTATTTTGAACCAAAATGTAACTTTATTTCTTTGAGGCAAAGCTTACAAAAAGATGGTTCAAAAAAGAAAAACATAAATAATAAATAATATAAAAAGAGAATTGAAATATAAGTTTCAAAAAGTATCCTCTAGTACAAAAATTGACAAAATGTTGGTCATAATCTTTCTCCCCCTGAGTTTGTCAACCATAAAAAAATGTAACGATCCTTGAAGCTACTTGGATGGGGAAGAGTCGTCAGAAGAGGACGAGGTAGAGGGTCGATGGAGTTCTGTAGGTGGAGGTTGAACAGTGAGCACAAGAGGATGGTTGCCAGGAGCAATAGTGGCTATGAGGTGTTTAACGACCCATTCAAAAAGAAGGCCAAACTGAGTCATTGTTTGTTGAAAAGATGTGAAACTCGTAAATAGTTTCTTTTGATCTTTTCTTATCTTTTTTAGAAGTCTGAGTTCTTTCTCGGTGCGTTTGGCTTGTGCTCTCCTATCAGACGTGTGACGAGGTTGGTCTTGTGGCATATCATTGATGCTTGCACTTTTGATCTGGGAGCTTACACCTTTGTATTCGTATGCTCTCCAGCTTAAGGTGTACATAGAGGTGAGAACTGATGATGCGTGAGATTGAGATCAAAATAGAGTTCTTCACATTTCTCCATAAGTTGCAGAAGAGTATCCTGTGGTTCATCCTCAGAGGGAGGACAATCTTCTGGATTAGTTGGAGAGGCAATGAGACTGGGAGAGTGATATAGGACGTGATCAACAGAGTGAATTGGTGGAGTGGTGATTTGCTCTTCAGGAGTTCCTTGTTCCTGGATGGGGTTAGAGATGTCATTCTCTGAAGGAGGATGCGTAGTTGATGGTGATGGTTTTGGAGTTTTGCGAGTGATTTTTTGAATTTTTTCTTTGTGGATGACTGAGTCGTAGATGATCTTTTCTTTGTTGGTATGGGTGAGGAACTAGCTTTGGTGGGTTCCTTGACGAGAGGTTTGTTTGTGGGTTTGAGTTTCATTTGATTGACATTTCTCAAGGAGAAAATGTTGTTTAAGTATACAGATTGTTCATCTTCAAGAGGGATTTTAAAAAATTTAAAAATTTTGGTGAGTATCATCCCATAAGGAGCAGACCTACAACATTGAAACCTTATTTCTGTAGTAGGCCTTTGAGATCAATAATCTTGCCGTTAACAACTGATATGTCTTGCCATTTCTCGAAGTATCTAGTTTCCAATTCTTTGGACTCAAAAAGGGTAATTTTTTATGGTTTTTTGGATGGTGAGACAAGGTTTTTTTTGGAGGAGACTACTTTTGGAGATGATTTAGAGGTATGTGTTTTGGGCATGAAGTCTTAAGACCGGGTTTGTTTTGAGTCATCGGATTCAATGATGTGAACGGTGTCTTCTTGTGGAGAATTTTTGGAGGATAGAACTCCAGACATGACTCAGGATGAACGTCTTATAGGGGCTGATGGGAAGGTTTTTGATGATGATGACATTTTGGGTTTGAGTTGAGGAGGAGGAGTGGAGGTAAGGATAGGAATAGTGGTTGTGTACAGTGGAGGATGAATAACGTTAACGAGTTCGGATTGAAGGATCTCTTGAGAGTGTTCTTCCTCTTGGGATTCATACTCATCACTTAAGTAATCTTCATAGCTTTCTGGAGCAGTATCAGTGTTTTTGCGTTTTGCTGAGAGCTTGGTCTGAGCCATTGTTTTTAGATTTTGAATGGTGGTTGTTACAGGAGTTTAGAATGGATTTTGAATTTTAAAGATGAGGTTTGATATATGTAACCATTAGAGGAAGAGGAAGGAGTAGGTAGTCATGATGGGCTAGGCTAACGAGGAGGTGGCAGTTTGCACGCTCACATACTAGCTGTTATTGCATTTAATGAATGCATGGAAGATGAGGAGGTTGCAGTTTGCACGCTCACATACCAGCCGTTATTGTATTTAATGAATGCTGCATGAATCTTTAAAGAGGATGAACCTTTAAGGGAAAGAATATACCTTATCACATAAACATTGAATCCAAGTCAAAATAAAGAGAAAGTAAAATTGTGGACAAACAGTTATACGGAGAAACAAATCATAAGAAGAGGATACACGCCAGAGAATGAACGATAAAAGGATAATATTCTGGTTCTATTCATCCTCGTACATGGGGAATAGCCAAAATACCAAAGTACGAAAAATGTTGTACTTAATAAGAAAAGAAGGATCCTACAAGTCTTGGAAAAGCAAAAAAGGAAAAGTACATCTCTTGTCCAAACTTCGAGGAAGATTAAACCTCTTATCCAAGGATGGACTGTAAACTCATGCTCCTGAGCTCATATACTTCAAGGGCAGCTGAATGACAATCTTGCAAATCAAACCAATGATCTTGGACATTTGGTCAAGTCTCCAACGGTCATCTAACTCTTTTTCTTCATGGATAGAGGTTCATAAACTCTATAAAAGGTAGTGATCTCTTCATCTAAAGACATAACAACTACTCATACAAAGAGAATTTCTAAAAGCTGAGCAGATCATTCTCATCTCTTTACACTTTCTACGGTCCTAAACTATATCTTTAAGAATATCCTTTTTAGAAAGTTCTTGTAAAGAGAAAAGTCATACAATCATCACAAATCATCATATATTCTATATATTCCAAGTTATTATACACTTGGTAATATTTCAAATCTGAAAGAAACGAAATTTGTAAGTCTAGTGAGGCTAAAAATATACACTGTGAGAAAGAGTTCCGTAAGAGGACAAACTATTTTGAGTTATAGTGAAAACTCACAAGTTTGTGAGGACTGGACGTAACCTACACTAGGTGAACCAGTATAAACTTGGGTGAGTCATTTTCTATACTCTCCTCTTTATTTACTTAACTATCAAGTTTTAAATTTCTATACTGTGACTTTTATCCTCTCGTAGAGGATATAATGTTAAAAGATAATTTTTAAAAACCATAATATATCTATTCAACCACACTTTTAGTGATATTTTAGCTACTTCAAATCCTACTTTATCATATCCTCAATTTCTAAAATTTCTCATATCACCATATAAGTGTTGTATCGCATTACAATCCGAGCTTTTAGGTCTTGCCTCTTTAAATTTTGTAAGTGACCGAAGAAAAAAAACAAATCAAAATTGTACCTTATTAATAATGATCGATATATGTTATAATTTGATATCTTAGATATGTAAATTGTTCTTTACATGTTTATGATTTGTGAAATAGTTTGATTTCACTGTTTAATTAAGTTTTATGCTTTACCTATTCTAAAAAATATCGACTCTTTATTGAAGTTTTCCCATATAGTGCTTAACCTCCTATTTTGTACTAATTGTGTCTATAAAGAATCAAAACTTAGAAGCACCTAAATCAAATATTAGACGCGATAAAAGGAATAAATTAAAGACGACAAAAATGTATGAAGGTTTCGTCATTTAGTTTACTTCCTCTGTTGGACCATTTTTCATTTCATGTTAGTTCTTAAATCATAAGAACACGGATATTAGTGGTGAGTTTTTTTTCTTTGCACAAATGTCCTTGCATATCTAAAATATCATCTTAATTTCCCAAGTTGATTAATATGAATGTACTCCCAAATCTTAGGTTGGTCAGGCACTAGGTCTTTCAACAGAATGGTCCAATCATCCACTTTATACACCTGGTAAACTCTATATATTTCCTGTTTTCCAAATGTGAAATTGATAAATAGATATCAATGGTTTCTCAAATCTCAAAATGGAAAAGAGTGTGCAATGCAGGTGGTTTAGAACTTTTAGATGGTCCAGAGCCTGAAAACATATTGGTAGGTCCACGTGTTGGAATCCAGTATGCTCAGCCAGAGCATGTCGACGCACTGTGGAGATTTGCCATTGCAGGTTCTGCTTGGATTAGTGCTCCAAAAAACACTCTCAGGCCACCCTTATAGAGTGAGTGGTAGCTTGAGGGCGACTAGTGGTTTGACAAGTTAATGTGTGTATATATACCACCTATAGAAAATTATTAGAAATGTGTCTTCTCGCCTTTGAACTTTGTATGAATGCATCATCGTGTATATATATATACCTCTTCTCATATGTCGATGTCCAACAAATGTGGCATTGAAGTTACATTTTCTAAAAATCTTTTTCTAAGGTTAAATCACATGTCTTCTCAAACATGAATCATAAAAATATTAATTTGATTTCACCATTCGACATACAATGCATGAAACACTGCAACGATATGAAATTACAAAAACATTGGAGTGTATCTTTTGTATAATTTCATGAGTCAAACTAACTAAAGACAATTAATTTTCAAAATAACTAATAAAATACACTTAGATTCGTTGATGTTTTTTGTAATTTTGATAATTTAGAGACTTCAGTGATAGCACATATTAAAATGGTTGTTTACTAAAATGTTTGCTATTAAAGTAATGGGGATTACATATCGAGTTGACAAAAGAGCTAGTTGTCAATCCTCATACAAAGATACTTGACAGTGCATGTGCAACACAGCTCAATCTTTGCTAGCCAAGCAGATTCTACATGCCATCCTCATCAATCTAAAACAGGACACGAATTATAAACAAGTATATCCCGAAATACAAATTACATAAGCTATATTGAACCTCGGTTAACAGTTCAACCAATATCAAATACCACAGAAGTAAAACGTTGAAACTTCCCAACAGCATTGAAACATGGTGCAAAAACATCAGCACATTCATAACATGACATGTCTGGTATTTCAATCGAATTTTCTTAAAGCCTTTGTGGTTGTGTGCAGTCATTCATGTCATCTATCAAATAAATGGAATTCCCACTGTACTGATCAATGGTAACAGTGAAAAAGCACTTGTATATGCCATATCTTGATCATCTTAGAATCTTCAGTTCACTGTTATACCTACACAATTCAATCCAGCTATGGCAGGAGCTCTATAGCACCACGTTCCCCTTTTTGCAGAGTGGGAAGACACAAAAAAAATACAAGAGGATACAGAAACTAGATCCTCATTTCCATTCAAATAATACAAAATCTTTGACACATATGACAAATCTCTGAAAGCACAGCTAACAAAAGTTGTCAAAGACACTAACTAAATCATCATATTCAAATACTTACAAGTGTTAGCTCACATCACCAATCCAATCAGAATATGAATAGCTTCAAATCCGTCAAAAACTACCTTCCAAACCACAAAAAATTGAATACCTAGAGAGAAAGAGAAAGTCACAGTCTCCATAAAAACATTAGGGGGTGAACTGAAGTGGTCGAGATAATCCACCATACCTTTATTCAAATATGACCCATTGAATGGTTGGTTTGAAGAAAGTTGACACTTGGCACCACAAATTGTTCCACTAAAACACAATGGAAGTTAGCTAATTGCAAAGCTTTGTGGATGCCTTATCTTCTTGAGTAAACAATGCCTCAATCTGATCCTCAGTTATATTCACAAACTTCCTTCCTATATGCTAGGACACAACCCGCCTATAAAACTCATTGAAGTCAAGACGGAAAAACAGGAACTTTAGATCAACATGCTGCTGTACAGGCAACTGTGAAATGAATTCCTCTTGCAATGATGAATACTCCTTCGAAATTGCATCCAGATCTTGTTCCATTTTTCGAAGAAATTCACCTGCACGTTGAGTTAAGGCTTTCCTTCCATCGGCAATCCAGGATCCTTGTTCCGCAGACTTATCATTCAATTGCTTTCGTGTTTTCTTCTGGTCTCTAGAGGATAGGGAGGACTCTGTGATTCTGAAACAAACAGGCGATAAAATGTCAAACATGGCAATATGGGGTGGAGAGATGGAGTGAAAGGTGTAGGGAAGAAAATTAAGATCCATACCTTGCTTGCAACTCGTGAATACCTTCGTACAAAAGATCTGCATGGCTCCGAAAACGTAATATAAGATCAAATATTACTATTAGTGACTTGTAAAGGGACTGAGAGAGTTCTCCAAGGAGAGATTTCTCTACAATTGAATTCATATATTTCTCATGAGCTGCAAGTAGATCGTCAAGATCCTTGGCTACTTCCATCTCACTTAAAAAGTTTGACCATGATATCTCCAAGACTTCAAACATTATATAGTATTGCAAGTTTGAAATGAAGTGATTGATTTCAACCCAAAGAACTTGGCAGCGCCTCAATGCCGAAACTAACTGCATCTTTACTGTACTTTGCAATCTAATAAAGGAATTAGAAGTTATACAGTTTGGTTTCATGGTCTTCCAGGCACCAATAAGTGCATGTTCCACTCTTTTAAGCTTCCATAGAAAATTAAAAATTCTTAAATACCTCGCCATCACAGACTCTGTGAACACAGTATCTAATGGAACTCTTGCATCATATTCAAGTGAGAATACATCCCAGCCCCTATCACCACTTTCATGTGGCATCATTTTGACCCTGAGCCTGTCCAAAATATCAGGGTCGTCATACTGAGCATTTGATGCCCGGATGGCAGTTTCCAGCAATCCCGCAAGTTTGAAAGAGCTTATCGTGTTAGCTGGCACAGAAAGTTCAGGCCCAACAATATCCATTAGATATTGCACAAAATCACCTTGGCCAAGCAACAAATACCGCTTAATCGCAAGACAATGCTCTTTGAATTTATACCTATCGTAAATTACATCCAATAGATGCTTGTCAATTCTTTTTGAAGCTTCATCAACCAATGACTCAAGGGTATCAGTTTCACCATAACCAAAACCGCCGCGTCTAGCCGTGGCCCCTGTATCAGTGGCAACTTCAGTTGCGGCACAAGCCCAACCACGGTCCTCGCAGCAAACACGAAGAAAATTTATGGACTTTCCAGTCCTCAAAATCCGCTGAGCAAGAGAAGCTGAAATAAAAGAAGGAAGCATGGCATCATGGAGCCTATATCCCTCTCTCCAAAGGGATTCAGCTTTCACAGGCTGCCCAACAATGAAAAACTCAGCAAAAATATCTTCCAACTCCCCTTCCAAAACCCACCTCCTCACCATTTCAAAAAGCGGAGAACACACTCGCTGAAGCAATCTCTTCATGAACTCATGAACCAGCGGATCCCCATGCCGTGCGTGCAAATGAATCGCACCAGCCATTGCCCCACCCCGCAAAACCCTACACTTCTCAACCAAATCAGCCATCAACCTCATCTTCACTATTGGCTCCGCAACCCAAACTGCCAATCTCCTAAGCGAAAGGTAGTTTCTGGAACTGGCCGATTCACACAACAAAGGAACAGGATTCGAAGACTGTGCCTCAAGCACAGCCAACAACTTATAATATTCGCACAACTCATCCTGCAATGCAGAACAAAAAGCCTGGCCAACCGTCCCCACATCTTCCGCCGGAAAACGATCCATACTCTGCTTAATATACCCAATAACCTTCTTAAACAAAACCCCCAATTCACAAAGCTTATGAACCATACTCCTAGTAGACCTAGAAACCCTAATTGAATCCAATAAAACATAACGATCATCCTCAGTATCGAATTTCACGTACTTACCATCAACTCCCTGACAAGCATAAAGCACATCAGTTACCATAGCCTCCTCAGTAACATCATTTTCTTCCTTCACCAATTTCACAAACTCACGAAACGCAATATCACGTCGATTCTCAGGATCCTTAGCGAGAAGTAAAACGCCGTCGTTCCATCCCCTATTATCGATGCGCCGTGTAACATTGTTATCGGATAGGGTTAAATTGGGAAGAAGATTGGAAGCGTCGAGTTGAGACTTAGCGGCAGTTTTACGATCTTGTGAGATGATATTGAAGAGGTGAAGTAGGGCCCACTTGTTATCAACATCGGTGGCTTTGGAAGCGAATTTTGTGTATAGGTCAGCGAAAGATAGGGCTTCGGAGGATTTACCTTGGGTGGCGAGACGGCGTTTGATGGATTCGGCGATTGATGCGGCATCGGGTGTTATTGAGGGAGTGAGGTGGCTGGAGAGAATGCGGTGAGCGTAACGGAGGGAGTTTTGAAATTCGGGGGAGTTAGGGTTTAAGGGTGGGGAATTTGGGGGATGTTTTTGAGAGAGGAGATTGTGGACTAGTGCTTTAACTAGATCTGGAAGCTTCTTTTGCTCTTCTTCGTCGTCCATTGTTGCCGGTGAAGTGGGAAACGGCGTCGTTTAAGTGTAGTGCGGTGCAGGGATTGGGGAAAGTAGGGAATTTTTTTTCTTTGACGGAGGGAGTGAGGATGTGTCTGAGAGAGAGAGAGAGAGAGAGAGAGATTGCTTTTTTTGATTTTTTATGACTTTATGTTTAGTGAGGCCCTTTATTTTTTTTAAAGGTCTCTTATAGCACTTACTAGTAATAGTTAGTTGGCCATGGAAATGTTTGTTGCTTGCAGATGCATAGATCATTCATGTGCTAAATGACATATCAATAAGCTTGACATAACTCACCTATAACAACGAATATTGCATTTTGATATTGGTTCCATCATGCAATAAGATAGCAAGCTTAATGAAAAATGCTCGTATCGAAGCTTAATAACAATAAGGTCAAGAATGAGATTGCCATAACAAGATTTGCAAGGAAAGACAAAATTAAATGTTTATAACGTTTCAACTGATCCACAAAATGAGAGGGGAAAGGATGTTCAAGTCCAATCTCAACGATTAATATCCTTGAGCTTCTTTAAAGCCAATTTTCCAAGCCCGTCGATGGAGTTCTTCTTCTTAGTATAGCATGGATGAGACTAGACTAAAATTATGTACCAATATCATATCCTTTAGATTTATTTATATACAAAAATAATTATTTATATATTTATTAATAACAGTTAAGTGAATATAGACTTGTCTTCTCCCTAATTCTCTCTTTTTAGCAATTGTAGATGTTTTTACTCTCTAAATCTCTAGAGCTTTATTCTCTCTTTCATGAAGATTTTATCCTCCCTTATGGAGACTCTCTCCTCTCTACATCTCTAAAGGTCTTTCACTCTTCAATTGATGCCTCCCTCCTCTTTGGAGATCATCTTTCCCTCCTTTCCTATTCCACGTTGAAGAGTTCACCTTCACCTGCAATAGTTCTATATTTGATAGAGTAGACGTCATTAAAGCCTCTATGTCACCTTATGTCGAAGGTCTCGCAAGATCAGTGTCTCCGACCATCAAACTCATCAGAGATGTTTCACAATTTGATATATCTTATGTTGTTTGATTTATGCTTTTATAACTAGTTCTTTGTCAATATTTTTTGTGTTTCTGTGTTTTTTGTTGTTGTTGACATGTGTGTAAGTTAAATTTGAATTAAGTTTGCATCTCCGGATTTTGTTTTGTTGGATGACATCTTTATTGTTATGTTTTTTGGAATAATTTGTTGTCTACAAATCTTATAGAAATAACCATATTATCAGTTTCCATTCCACCATTCAAATAATTTATAAACATGTGATGAATTTGGTGCAACTTAAAACCACTTATATTCGAAGACATGTAATTAAATAGAACTAAAAATCGTGGATTCTCTTAGCCACTATATGTATATAGAATAAATTAGTTTGGTTTTTAGATTTCAAATACGGATTTGTTAAGGTCCTTTTTTTTTTTCTTTTTTTTTAAATGCAATTCCCCTTGTAGTGGTAATGTGTGGAAGAGGAATGCTATCACATACTTCTTAGCGCAATCGTCTTTCAATTATATATTATTTAAAAATAATAATAATAATAATTAGGTGTATTAAATTTATTGATTTTACGTTAAAAAAATATATTTACTAACTTACCTCTAATTAATGGTTATTTCTTCTCAACATTAATAAATTAAATTAAGGACATTTACACTTGATTTTATTTGAGTTGAACAAATATATTTATATTTTTTGCTTAGAATTAAATTCAAAGAAAGTATAATGTTATAAAAAATAGTTAGATTTAATTGCAGAATGTCTAAAATAGTTATAGTGACAAAAATAGTTTAAATAAAATTGTTATATTTAAAAATAAAATGACTAAATCTAGTAACAACTGAAAATAAGATAATTAAAATTATAATTAAGTTGAATAGTTTTGAATTTTAATTTAATAGAGGTATGATTTACTATTACATACATCTTCAGCGTGTAAATAGTAGCTCCCCACCTCTTAAGTGAACAATAATTTAAGGTATCTCTTTATCTTCATTTTATTTATAATTTTCTAGTCTGACTGCGGTGTTGATATATTGATTATCTTAGTATAATGTTCTCATTGTTCACATACAACTAACTTATTTTTTTAGACCATATTTAGAGTAAAAGACTTACGAAGATTACCACCAAATTCAATGCAAAATTTATGAGACTTATGAATACTATTACCAAATTCAACACAACTTTACAAATGATTTGTCAATATTGGTTATATTGTTCATGTTAGCAATCACTTATAATCGATATAAACAAACGGTGAATATTTTTTCCACAAATGAATGATATTACCACATATTATTCATGTTAGCAATCACTTATAATCCATATAAACGAACACAAGTGAATATTTTTTTCACAAATGAATGACATTAAAAACAGTAAATGTTTCGTTATTATGTCCATCAATGGATGATATTAACATGGTTGTTCTAATGAAGATGTTGGTTTTAGTTACAATTATTTTGCATTAATTTCTACTATTGTAATCTATTTTTAATTTTCTTAATCATTAGACTAATTATATTATTTTTATTTTAATATAAATAAATTTTAATTTTATGTAAAAAAAAAAAGCAGGTATTTCTTATCAGTGTGTTTTGTGTTTGTAAGAAATTAAGAATGAAGTAGTAAAAAAACTCTAATTTATAGCATTGCAAAAATCTATACCAAACATACACTAAGAATTCATGGAGATCTTATCACCATCCAACACGATTTTCTTCCTTTAGGAACGCGTTTTGAATTTGGAAGAGATATCAATTGTGCTGGCCAAAATTGATTCTATCTTCGGTAGTGATTAGTCGTAACATTCATTATAATTCACAAAATTCATTCTAAAATTTATTGACTTCATTCATTCCCTTCATAATTGTTATCAACAACTCGTATCACGTTTATGATATGCATAATTTTGTCATGAGTTCACCTACTTCCTTCCTCTCTTTTTGCAAAACATTTCAACATTTGTTAAATTGTAATTATCCAAATTTATTACAAGCTCTATTTAAATGTATGGTCACCTCATTCTTCTTCATACTGCAACCAATGGTGGTTAAGAGCGCTGAAAAATAATGAAAGAAGATTGTGTTAAAGAGTTCAGAGATCCAAGGTAAGCTCACTACTCTTTTTTATGTTAGTTCGCCTTTAATAATTTTAATTAATAATGTGTTTGATTAAATTCCTTTTAGTTTACTGTTTGAAAACTATGTTTTGGGGATGACTATTACAGTGTTTGGTTGATGCGTTTAAGGTATTTGATAAAATGTCTTTGGTATAATATATGAAATAATAGAAACTTTGGCATTATAACGTCGCTATGGTGTTTGATAAAATACCTTTTTATTTAATTGGGATGAAAATGATTTTGGCAATATAAAATAACAATCAGATGTTACTTGAAGTAGTATAAAATGACGATAACACCAAAATAATATCTTGTAAAAAGAAAATCAAATATGTACTATTTGAGGTATTTCACGAAAACAATCATTACTTGGTTTTTGTAGCATACAATATTGACTCATATTGTACCATGCGTTCCATATTTTGCTTACTAGCTCACATAGTTTCTCTGTGTCTCCTACAACTTGATTTTGAATTAAATTAGATAATTAAGTATCTTTTGAATAATATAAAATCAAAATGTTACTGTTTGATGTTTGATGTTTTTTTCTTTCTTTACGTGCTTTCATTTCTTAACTAGTTTTTGTTTATCAATGGAGAAAAATTAAAAAATAATTGTCCGCATACGCCTCATGTAGAGAAAATGAATTTAATTCATGTGGTGTAGGACAAGTTAGTGTATGCATTTCGGTGATATTTATCAAAATTGTTATCTGATATCGTGATTTTCACCTTCACATTCATATAAATGATTTCAAATGAATAATTTATCTATATTCAATTTATTGGAAAAAACTTAAGAGTAACTAAAATAGTTAATAATGTTGATTATCAAAACTTTAATAATGATAGATATCTAAAAAAAAAAATCAAGATTGTTCTTTAAGTTTGAGAAGGTGGTCTAAATTATGTGGTTTAACGAGTTCATTTTAAGAGACGTATATTGTTTCCTTTGATTTTATCGAAATGCATCGCTAAAAGAAATTTTCTCAATTTAAAAAAATAAAGAATGACAAATTACTATTTTAATAAGACAATATATGAAGTCGTTAGAATTTTGAACAAATTTTAAGCCTTAATTTACGGTATAACAAAGTGGATTATCTTAGAATTTTAAAGAGAATAAATTTAGATCATATAAATAAATATATATATATATATATATAATTAAAAATAATTTATATATCACTCAAACAACTCTAAATCCTAAAAAAGTTACAGGACTTTTTATTTTAATATTAGTCTTTCACTATTTACTCAATTACTAATATTCATTAATTTCATCTTTAATAATTGCAATAATGCATTCATTATAAACAATGAAAACACATAATTGTTTACTAGCATGAAGTTACTTATTTATCACTCATTTATGTGTAATAATTACCAAACTTCAGATAATCATTTTTTATAAAAACAATTTAGTAAAAACATTAAATGATAAACTAAAGTTACCAAAAGTTACCCTTTCAGTAATGGAAAACAAATGTAAAGTAAAATTGATGTGAAGGGACACAAGGAAAAAGTAAAAAAAGAAAAGAAAAAAAATCGAAAAAAATTTTGAAAAAGAAAAAGACATTTGTTTTTTACTTTTTTATTTTTAAACATCGCGTGCGGGAAGAGTTACAGCACAGGACCACCTTGTTGTTTTGGCAACGTATGGTTGGTTGTGAAGATAAGAAATAAACCAGACAACAAAAAAACAATGAAATAACCCCAAAATACTTTCTTTTTTTAATTTCCCAAAATTCAAAAATATAAAAAGAAGACAACAAGAAAGAGAAAGATAAATAAAAACGAAAGAAACATAGCAGAATACAAGGAAAAAGAATCACACGATTTCGAAGCAGAAGAAACAAACGTTGTTGTGTTGGTCAACTCAACAAGACACGCTTTTTCTTCTTCTTCTTCTTCAATCTCAATATACTTCGCATAAGGTGGTAATTTCCGCAACTTCCGGAGCTCTTTGTTCGAAATGTTTCTTGTCTTTAGTTTCATTTGCATTATTTTTTTATAATATTTTTTTGTTTTCTTATGTGTTTGTTTGATTTTATTAGTTTTAATTGTTCGTGAAACGCACGGACATAGATTAGGCTTGGAATTCTAAACTGGGGTTTTGTTTTTTTATTTGTTTTGATATTTTAAATTTTGTTTTTCACGTTGTTTACATCTTGTGGGTTTTTGTTTGTTCCTTTGATTGGTATGGTTTTTGAACGTTTTTGTTTTCAGATTTGTCTTCACTTTCTGACTTTTATTGTTTTGTGATTCTATTTATGGACATAGGTTACTTTTGATACTTGTTTGTGATGAATTGTTAAATTGAGGTTTTTGAGATTTTGCATTTAATTTTTATCTCTGTAGTTTTGCCCCTTGTTTGTTCCAGTTTTTTATTGGTTGGATTGAAACTAGAAGGTAATTGTATTCTTGCAAAGCCAACTATATTTTTGCTGCTCGGGGTTTAATTTCTTAGTTTTTTAATTTTATTTATTTCTGTAGTTTTTTATATCATTTTGATCTAAAATTGAAGGCACAACAACACTGTAGATTTTCAATATGAAGCAGAATTTGTTGCTTCGGTGTTGTTGCAATAGAAATATTAGGCAGTAAAATGAGGGTCAATGTTGTTGAATAGTGAGAGATGCAAGCCTCTGTCTGAAAATTTATCTGGGTTTGCATTTTACAAGATATGCGCTACCTCTGAGAGGAACTAGGATGGAATTGCTGCTTACCCTTTTGATTTTATGTTTTGGCTGTTGTTTATTTTATTGTTACTCCTCAAGCTGAAGCACTTTGCAACTTTCAATATCAATTTACCAATTTCACAATAGTATAACTGTTGGATTGGAATGACATATTGTAGGGTAACCAGTAAATGTTCTACTTGTTATCTGAGACATATAGTGTCTAGTAAGGCTTAACAATTGGAATTCGGTTTTAATTTTCACAACATACAAAAAGTGTTAAATTTTATCCATCTCAGTGTTGTTTTGAGTTTGAGAGGTTCTGTTTACAGATTTCACTTTTATGTAACTATGTTGCTTGATGTTATTATCAATTTATCATGTTTCAGGCATGTTTCTATTCTTGACTACTTGAATCTTGGCTAGCACCACCAAAGTAATTATCATTTACATGATCAGTGTTGGCCAGAGACTTTTGCTCGTGAATGTAGCTTACTTGTGTTAAATAATCCTCGGGAAACTCTATCAAGGTGTTATTCTGTCTGAAAAAGTACATCATAATTGTTCAAGTGTTTGTGTTCGAATTTCATACTTTGAACTAAAGAATATCATAAGTTCTTATGCACCGACCATTTTACTATTTAACAGTTGTAGCATGCCATTAAAATAAATTCAAAGCTGAAGAAATTGGAATCAAGTTGAGCTCTGGTTCTTAGTTATTTGGAAAGAAATCCTTTAGATTGGGTCAGAAATGGCTCCTGGAGGCAGTATTTTTAAAGAAGTTCTTGAATCTCATCTCTTGTCTTCAGATTATGAAACAGGCAAGGCTAAATCTGAGGCCAAGAGTAACAGTACACTTACAAAATCTACCAGTGTTGGGTTGAATGGAAAGAATGGAACTAGTTCGAAGAACGGCGTGCATGACTTACTTGGGTGCCCTGTCTGCAAGAATTTGATGTATCCCCCAATTCACCAGGTAAAGTGCTTGCAAATTCTTTCTTTCTTTTCTTCGAGCGTCTATTTGTGTTTCAGAACAACCTTTCTTCAAATGTACTGTTGCACTCATGAAATAGATATTAGCATTCAAATAGTGGCGTTGTAATCCTTTAGCTTCATAGTCACTAGTCAATATAGGATGATGATTACATTTGAAGATGATAACAGAGTTTCCTTAAACTTAATCATCATTTTTACTTCACATGTTTACTATGGATTTTTAATGTACCACATTTTAGTGGTACAGAGAAAGGAGAAGAAATGCACTAAAAGAGACACTAGACTCCGGCTAAACTATGTTAAAATTAAACTTCCTTCTTATTCATTCTTGTTGATTATTGCATTCACCAATTTCTTATACACATTAAGCATAACAGAAATTGACATGTTCTCCATACTCTAACAAACTAACATTACATTGACTCATCCTAATAGAATCTATCTAGGTCCTTCTAGAAAGTGGTGCCTCATCAACTAATATATCTCATGGAATTGGGGCTTAGTGCCTAACATATTTGGGCCATAACATAATCTATCTGGCCTAGTAATTTTTGACTAAATTTTAAATTTCTAATATTTCTTTTATCTCTTCATCATCTGTTTCAGTGCCCGAATGGCCATACATTATGTTCAAATTGTAAGATTGAAGTCCACAATCTATGCCCAACTTGTCACCATGATCTTGGGAATATAAGGTGCTTGGCTCTGGAGAAAGTGGCAGAATCTTTGGAGCTTCCTTGCAGATATCAGAGTCTAGGTTGTAATGATATTTTCCCTTATTATGCTAAACTTAAGCACGAGCAAAATTGCGGATTTCGTCCATACAATTGCCCCTATGCTGGATCTGAGTGCTCTGTGATGGGTGACATTCCAACTCTTGTTGCTCATCTCAAGGATGAACATAAGGTTGACATGCATGATGGATTCACCTTCAATCATCGATATGTCAAAACAAATCCACATGAAGTTGAAAATGCCACATGGATGCTAACCGTAAGTTGTTTAATGCATTATAATAACAACTGGCCTGTCTGTTGATTTGATTGACTCTATCTTCTAGATTACTAGCAGTTTTGCATGTTATTTTTATGATTTAATATTTAAAATTTTCAGTGATATATTGTATAACATGTGACATTTAATTTTAAGTGTACACATGGCCATACTTGTTTTTTTCTATTCACAAAAAAATATAAATCTTCTGTACTATTCTAAGTTATCTGCAAGTGGTGTTGGCAGTTTCTTAATTAGTCTTGCTTTCTGAGAAGCAGCTCACTAAGTATTGCATATGGATCACATGACTTACACGTAGGCATGTGCTCTTTTGACTTGTAATCAATAAATTGAAGTTTTAACTTGTCCATTTTAATTGCATGGTTGATTTTTATTTTTCTTTCTGTTTTATCTTCATCTAAACATTTCCTTAGTCTAAAGCTAGGTATACAGGTTCACCTTTTGTCTTTTGTATTGTGATCTCATTTTTAATTTCTAATATAAGACTTATTACAAATAGAGGAGGAGAATGGAAAGTAAGCTTGATGATTTTCAAGAGAAATTGTGTTGGAAAGATAAAAAAATGTGATGCATAAAGCTCTATTTCTAGGGAGCTTATTGTGAGGACGAACTAACTAATAAAAATTTAAAGTAACTTGAATTAACTTCAACTAACTTCAACTAACTTGTATTCTCCTAATAAGACTAACATAAAAACCCCTCTTGCATTTCAAATTCTCTTGCTTGCAGGTTTTCAATTGTTATGGAAGGTATTTCTGCTTGCACTTTGAGGCTTTCCAGTTAGGTACAGCTCCAGTTTTTATGGCTTTCTTACGGTTTATGGGCGATGACAACGAAGCAAAAAAATTCAGCTACAGCTTGGAAGTTGGCGCAAACGGGCGCAAACTTATATGGCAAGGAATTCCGAGGACCATTCGGGACAGTCATAGTAAAGTTAGAGATAGTCAAGATGGACTTATAATTCAGAGGAATCAAGCTCTTTATTTTTCTGGTGGGGATAAACAAGAGTTGAAGTTGAGAATCACTGGTCGTATATGGAAAGAAGATTGAGAGATGTAAATTAATATAAGATATTAAGCATTAAGGATGTTCAAGTGATCATTGTATAGAGCCTATATGTGATTGTTTTAAGATTTTGCTCTCTTGCAAAGTGTATCACTAGTGCTATATTAATCTCTCCATATACAGATTCTCTTTCAATTCCACATATCGTAGATTTGAGGGTTACTTGTTATTTGTCCTTTAGCTTAATAATGTTTTTTTTCTCTCTTCAAGAGTTTTTTTTATTATATAAGCCAAAACTTTTAATAAAATACCTATCTCAAGCACAAAGCAAAATAATACAAAGTTCAATGAATCCAGTAAAAACATTAAATAACCGAAAACAAATTATGACTCCAACTCAAGCATACAAGTTCTCCAAAGTCCCACCTTATGACTACATAATGACAATCAGTCAAGGATACAATATGATCACCAGATTAACTAAATAGCCCCGAATTACAAAAATGATCTAACCTCGGCATTTTCTAAATTGAGATATCCACGCCACCAATTCATTCCATTCTAAACTAAGTTCTTATTGGACTCATACAAATTCAAGAAGTTCAAGAAGTTCAAGAATGAGTGGTTAGTTATATAATAATTTAAATAAAATTTGAAGTTTTGAGTAAATAAATATTATCTCATTGTCATTATAGACGGTGATTTAAACTCTCCAACATTTAAAACACCCACATAAATGATAAGTTAGGCAATATGCCCAACAATTGAGCAACACCCATCTGTTGCTGCTTAAAATTAATTTTGAAATAGGATTTTTTAAATAAATTAAAATAATTTATAATTTATTAAAATACTCTATTATTATGCACAAAAAAGTATAAAAGAGTTTTACAACAAACAACTCTTTTAGAATAGTTAAAAATATACCAAAGATATTGAGAATATCAATTTATATTATTTCACGTAAATTACAAAAAATTATAAATAAATGAAAGAATGTAATAATTTACAAAATTATTATTACAAATAATTACATAATAGAATATAAAAATTTAAAAGTGATGTCCATGATATTAATTTGATTGTCAAATTGAAATAAAATAATTAATATTATATTTGAAGACATAGAACAACACTTATTTTATTATATTTTTCTTTTGTCAATGTTACATGTAATCTGGCACATAGAGCCTCTCAACAACAACAAAAAAACGACAGAGAGAACAGAGTTGACAACAAAAAAAGAAAATCGGTTAGTTTGTTCGTATATATAATTAAACATAAAATGAGTATAGTTGAATATATACTAGTAATATTTATTTGCACGTTGAGTTCTGTTTTGGTGTGTGTTGGATGAGACGAGAATAGCACTAAAATAGAAGGTTGCATGCGAATAATATGGTATGATTTCTTCATCACCAAACCGATATTCCCGCTAACACAACAAACACATCTCCCTTTCTCCCAAAAACGTCCTTCATCATTACACTACACCAAACTCTTCCTTCATCTCCATGCATTTCTATTCCGAAATTATTATTGTTATTATTGTAAATAAATTAATACTATAATATAATTTTGTATGCTTTTTATCCTTCTTTTTCCCTCAACCTATCTTCTCTGCCACGCATTATTTCATTCAGCTCCCGGTTCGATCAGGTAACGCGTTAAAGGTAATTAATTTCTTCATTTGTGTTAAAAACATTTTTCAATGTAATTTTCCTGTCAATATTGTTTAGTCTGCTAGCTTGGAGGGAGGATTTTGTTCTGTAATGATGCGAAAAACACATTTTGTAACCCTACAATTTTTTTTTGTTGATTGCTAGGCAAGTTTTCTTATTAGGGACTTGGCTTGTGTCCATAACACAATAAATTTATTTATTTTTCAATATTAATTAAACAATATGATAAAGTTGCGGCTATTATAGCATAATGTGTATTACTGTTATGTTTATGCCTTGTGTTTAGGATGTCTATCCAAAAATATATAGAATTGGAGAAATTTTATTGAGATTTAATATGCAAAGCTATGAATATTCTTCTTCTCCAATTGCACAATGTCCTTTTCTTGGTATTGCTTGTAGATAAGTGGACAGGATGTTGGGATGTGGAGGGAAAAGTCTCCGCGTTGTGGTTCAGGGTTAATTTTGTAAACTGATTTGTAGTATTTAAACTCAAGTTGTGATTTGTAATCCTAAGCTTGAATACCGCTTTGTAGTCGAAGATGCAGGTACAATTGGCTGAACTACATGATCAAATATCGTGTGTTCTTTGTTTGCATTTTTTCGTATATGTTTTATTTTGAACCGAAGTTACTACTCTAATAGCTTTGTCTTATTTTCAAATGGTGTCCTAAATTTGAAAGAGGGACTGAGGGTAGCAGTAAATTTGAATTATGTCAATAGGCAATAATATGTGTGGTGGAAAGTTTTTGACAGTTGAGCTATTTTCAGGTGATTCATTACTGTCATCGATGGCTTATTGAGAGTGCAGCTAGGAGTAATTGAAGTATGTTGTGTTGTGGAGGTGCAGAAGAAGAGAGCAGTGGGCCACCTGCAAATCAATACGCTGCACCATCAAGAGGGGGTAACGCATACGGTGGAGGCGGAGGTAATGTCTTCATTTGTATCTATTGATTAATCATTTCCATATATATGCTTCATTACTACTTCTTATTCTTTTATATATTTGGAAGGCTTGAACATTAGTGATTTTGCATTTACTTCCCAAAGAAGTTTTGTTTGCTTTTTGGACAGTCACAGAACAATTTGAAGCCTAAGTATAAAACGGACATCTTTTAAACTTTCACTTGTGTCCTTCTCATTTATATGTCATACATTATGATAAAGTGGTATCCAATCATTGGCTTAATATTTGTAGACCTGGCTATATAATGTTATCCAAGTTATGCAGATGTGATGCTTTAATTTATTCTTTTATGTACTCGGTTAACTATTACATTTCTTCTCTAAGACTGAGTGATAATTTATAGTAGCTTTCTATGAATATAGGCAATGACAGAGGAGAGCCAAGAGGCAATGTTGCCAAGAGTGGTGCTCCACAGAAAGTATTACCAATTGAAATACCCGCTATGCCATTGGATGAGTTAAATAGGTTAACAGGAAACTTTGGTTCAAAGGCTTTTATTGGTGAAGGTTCCTATGGAAGGGTTTTCTATGCAAAATTGAGTGATGGTACTGAAGCTGCAATTAAAAAGCTTGATACTAGTTCTTCGCCTGAACCCGACACCGATTTCACTGCTCAGGTAAAAAAAGTGATATTGTAAAATCCATTGAAGCAATGTTATGGCTCTTGATGTTGTTACATTGTGTTATGTTACTATTGAATTATGCAGTTATCAGTTGTTTCAAGACTCAAGCATGACAATTTTGTGGAGTTGACTGGATATTGTCTAGAGGCAGACAACAGAATTTTGGTTTATCAATATGCAAGTTTGGGTTCTTTGCATGATGTATTACATGGTAGGCCTATAACAATATAATTTAATCGGCAAACGCTGCCAACACAGTTTTTAATGCTCTTTCCAACACTCTTTTTCCGGTTAAAATTCATATAGGTTCCACTATTTTTATATATTTAGTGTTAGTCATTTTCAAAATAGTACATTGACACATTTGAATTTCATATTTAATACTACTACTAGAAGAGAGTGTTGGAAATCATGTTACATAAGGTGTTGTTGGAACCTACTTTGTTATGGATATAGTGCTTGTTCCTTGGTTGAAACCATTAACCAAGGCTTTTGCTTTTGATTTTGCAGGAAGGAAGGGTGTACAAGGTGCTGAACCTGGTCCAGTTTTAAGCTGGAGCCAAAGAGCAAAAATTGCATTTGGTGCAGCAAAAGGCCTAGAGTTTCTTCATGAAAAGGTTCAGCCTTCTATAGTTCATCGCGACGTTCGATCCAGCAATGTCTTGCTGTTCAATGACTATGAGGCCAAGATTGCTGATTTCAGCTTAACAAATCAGTCTTCTGACACGGCAGCTCGGTTACATTCAACAAGAGTCTTGGGAACATTTGGCTATCATGCTCCAGAGTATACCTTTTAACTTTACATTCCTCGTAGTTTATTTTTGAGATTATGTTATAGTTAATACTGAACTGTCCTTGGTTGAATAAAAAATGGTAGAGTTGACCTATAACTTTATAAAATTTGTCCACTAACATGAAGAGGCTTACTAAATTGTCACATAATTAATCATAGCCATAACCTTATATGCAAAATGAAGAATATGGTATTTGGACATATAAGTAAACATTATTCTTTTTTGTATTAAAAAGTAATTGAGGTTAATATGTGCTTTTATTTTTATTTTTTATGTTTTGATAATGATCACTTCCATCTTCAGGTATGCCATGACAGGGCAAATAACACAAAAAAGTGATGTTTATAGTTTTGGAGTTGTGCTTTTAGAACTCTTGACAGGAAGAAAGCCAGTAGACCACACAATGCCTAAAGGGCAACAAAGTCTTGTGACTTGGGTATGTCTAATCCCAATTTGATTCTTTTTCCGAGGTTTAATTAACTTAATTGGTCTATTTTCTGTTGTTTAGTCTACTCTTTTGCCAATGTGTTTTGTTTATAACTATTTTAGGCAACTCCAAGGTTGAGTGAGGACAAAGTAAAACAATGTGTGGATCCTAAGCTAAACAATGACTATCCGCCAAAGGCTATTGCTAAGGTTTGTTCATTCATTATTTTTAAATGGTTTGTTTGGACAGAGAAAAAAATTTATGTTTTTGTTTTTACTTCTGATTGCAAAACTATAGTCTACACCGGCATCACTATATCTGTTTGTCTAAAACAATTTTTTTTTGTCAAACTTTACTTACCTATCGATTAAATTTCGAATTACCAAAGTCTTTTCCTCTTAAAAAAACTGGAGGATCATAACCAAAAAAAATATTTGCAAGCCAGATAGTTAGTTGTTTTCATTATGTTTTGAGTTTTCAAATATTTGTAAAGGAAATAGGGCAAATAATTTATACAAATCTTTGAAAGCCAACATTGATAACAAAGAACAATTTTGCATTAAAAGTGAGAATAGAAAATAAAAACAGAAAATAATTTTCCCAACTCAACATGGCTTAAATTGAACTAAGATAGTATCCAAAATGTGACTAATCATTTGATGTGTGGATATGTAGTTGGCAGCTGTTGCAGCATTGTGTGTTCAGTATGAAGCTGATTTCCGGCCAAACATGACCATTGTTGTCAAAGCTCTCCAGCCTCTTCTCAATGCAAAACCGGCTGGTGCTGATTCTAATGCTTGACATTGTGATGTGATGTCAACCAATTATTATCAAGAGTCATAGGAATTTTGTGCATAAAGATGAACTGGATTGCTTGTTCACCAACTCAAAAGGAAATATATAATTTATTTATGTGCTTATAATGCATGATGGTGGTCATGGAAAAAAATATTCAAAGACCTCTTGAAATATATCCTTGATGTCCTTTTGATTTGCTTAGATTGTGCCAGTACATTAACCTCTGACAGCTGCATTATTACTCGATACTTATTTATTTAAAATTTGTCGTTGTAATGCTTATCCCCTAGTTAATACTTGTTAGTATTTTTTTATTTTATAATTATTCAGTTGTACATTTTAATTTGATGTGACATTTATTGATACATTAGACTCATGTCAAGTCATATTAAACAAATATATAAATAAAATAAATATTCTTCTTTATATTATTTAAATAAATATTAATTAAAATAACTTTGATAAATAAAATACAAAGGGTTAGATTGGGATCAAATCAAAGAAGAAAGGGTAAGGGAAATCACGCATGAATCCTAGTACACAGTTCCCGAAAGAGGATGAAAAATATTGTTTGAGGTATGTGATTTTTGTTAATTTTCTCCTTTGAGCATGCATTGTGTAGGTTGGGGTTTTGATAATTGATTGTTCATATGTTTTTCTTGCTTTCATGTTGATGTTTTTGAAATGGTCATCAAAAAAACAAGAGGTGAGATTATGTATATATCATGGTGGATTGTTTATAGAAATGTCTTGCAAATTGTATATTAGGGATCAAATGGAATAAATAAATTAGGGTTGGAATGTGATGATGTGTTAAATTTTTTTAAAGATATTAAGTAACATGAAGTTATTGACTTCTATGTGAAACATCTGACACATCAATTGTGATTAAGGAGTATAATGACAAGGTTCATGATATTAATGATAGGATAAGGGGAGAAGGGAATCATTTAATAAGTTGTTGTTAACATTGAAGATGAATATGAAAGTGATAATGAAGGTGATCTATTGAGGTTGAAGGTGAAATAGCCGTTCAAGGTAATGTTTGTTGTGAAGTTGATGTTGAAGAGGAAAATGATAATGAATATGAGGGTCATGTTGCAGATAAATGGAGATGTTAGTGATTATTATACTGAAAATGATAACGATTTTGAGGAGAATTAGAATTAGTTTAGTGTAATGTCAGGATAAACAATTAATGAAGTTCGTTCTAATGTTGGTCCAATTGAGAATGTTATGAATCAGGATTCTACTATGATTGTTAGTTTTGAAGTTGAGAATGATGATTATAAGATATGAGTTAGACAACCATGAGACAACTAAGATAAAGTTCCAAAACTTTAAAAGACTTGAGAGTGACAAAACTTGACATTATACTTTGAGTTGAGGATTGATTTCAAAACTTGACGTCCTAAAACACTATTTCAACAACACCATTGAAAGGTTTTAAGGTGGAACCTCATGACAAATCCCCTTAGATGTTTAGGGGTTGTTCGTCATGGATAAACTTGTGAGTTGGAGATAGGCGATTCAAGTGGATAGGTTGATTTTGTACTGTGGCTTAAGATTGAGGGTTAGGGTTATTTTGATTCTTTGTTGTTGAACTTTGTATGGCAATCACATGTGGAGTTAGCATAAATTTTACAAGGAAAAATCATATATAAAGAAAAATAATATATATATATATATATATTTAAAAATATATTAAAGGTAATCATTAATTAAAAAAATCACAATAATTTTTAATTATATAAAATATAACTTAAAACAACAAGAAATGAAATAAAAATTAGTAATAGTTATTATGAAAGTTTATTTTGACAAAATTTAAGGAGTTAAATTCATCTATAATTGTTTTTTTAATAGACTAGCAATATCTTTTAACTCAATAAAATTGTTTGGATATCTAGTTGCACATTATTTGAGAGTAGCTTGCTATAAAAATATATTTATAAAAATAAAAATAATTTTTTTTTATAACTAAGACTGCTTTAACGATGTTTAAGTCTATGTCCTAAAGACATTGACGATGTCTCGATAAAAATAAAGAAAACTAAATATGAATTGATTTTTGAGACATTTATATCGACCTATCGTGACTTATGTCTAGGTGATTGCATTAGTCCTTTTGATCAATCGATTTAATACCTTAATTTATTTTTAAATAATTAATGCAATTGACTATTTTCAATTACAAGATTTTCAATTACAAATATTTTCATATTTCTTTAATTTGAGTATCAAATGGCCTAATATATTTTATTTTAGTAACTAAACTAATAATTAGTCCTATAAATACATTTTTTTTACTAAACTCTATAAATACATAAATACTATAGCATGAGATAACCTTCTAATGTAGTGATCATAGTTGAATCAAATGTATTAAAAGTGTAAAAAATTGCATTATAAATATGGATTGGATACAAATAATTACTTACAAAATAAGCAAAATATAGCTGCAGATATGAATACCTTAGTACTCATCCCACTCTACACATGCACAAACCATACTTTTATTTTTTTAGTTATATTAAAATATATGTATATGGATAAAAATATGTCAATAAATTTATCTTAAAGTACATAATAGTTTGTGTTATTATTATCATTTTGTAATTTTAATTAACTAATACTGTCAAAAAATTAATTTTGTAATGGATTAATATGATGTATATTTTTTATACAATTTTTGGATAATATCAAACTTTGTAACTTCATAGTTTTATTATTTGAATGTTTATAATAATATTTACTAATTTATAATATTTGGATATGTTAAATACTATAGATTATAATTTTCCTAAATCATTAATAAAAAAAACTTTGAGTGGTTCTTAATTATGATAAATGGTGCAACATTTTATGAATTATTGATTTATTTTAATTAAAATGCAAGTAACAAGTACAAATAATAAAATTACTATCTACGGATGTACAAAACACGTGTTAGGTAGGATTTGGTGTGTTATTTGGTCTCAATATTTGATCGAGTCAAATTTTAAACTCTAACTGGTTTCATGACTCGATCAAATCCCACAAATTCATTAAGGGCATAACAAAATAAGATCGGATTTGTCAAAAGTTGAGACGTCAATTAGTAATTCTTAAATTTTTTGAGAAAAACAATTAAAAAAAAACTCATAATAAGACAAGATTGTTTTACAAAGTATAAATTACTAAGTTAATGATTAATTTTTTTAAAAGGGTGGATCAATAATAACTTAAAATAAAAATAAAAAACAATCATTTATTCTGAAATTAAATTACTAAATAAGACACGTTTGTTAGACAGACCGAGTCTCGGTCTTGTCCACTCCAACGACCCACACAAAAATACTAGAAAAATATTATAAAGTATATTGAATTCTCTTAATTCTAGTTTAATTTTTTTCTTCTCTATATTCTAGTTTATTTTTAATGATACGTATTGTTCTTTAGAAGGAAATGACTATGTTTTATGCATTTTTATCACAATGGTTCTCTTCGTTAGAGAAGACAATCATTTACATAAATACTTTTTTTGTGATATTTTACCATGAATGGCACGAAGCAAAAAGTACTAACATGTTACTTTGTGAAATATTCTTTTCTTTTACTTATTAATAAGAAAAAAAAAATATTTTTAAAACAAACAATCATTTATATTTTTAAAAATAGTGAATATCAAAAAAAAATTCAGTAGTTTTGAAAATATTTCTCTATTAACTTGTGTTTTTATTTTTTCTTCTCTATGAATATTGGTTCATTTAAAGAGGTTTTCATAAAACTAAAATGAAGAAACATTTTAGAAAACGAAAACACATAATATTTTCACTCAAATGGATAAATTAAAAATGAAAATTAAATATTTTATGTTGTTTGATATTTTTTATCTATATTTCTTTTTCAAAAATTTGAATATACTCTACTTTAAAACTAATATACAAAAATATCTTAATTTTTGTTGATTTTTAGGAGATCGCAAGGAGGGATGCAACATTTAAAAGAAAAAAAATTCTTACTTAATCTTGTTTATTTATTTATTTACTAACAAATAGAAAATATTAAATTAATAAAATATAATAAAAATAAAATAATATTACATTAATAAAATTAAATAAAATATATTAAATAAACAAAAAATACATCAAAATTAATACAATTGAGTAGTTGAGTTAAAGAATAAAAAACGTATTATAATATTTTAACAATTATCTCCTATTTTGGAGTTTATTGCAAATAAATGAGTAAATTATTCATATTATTTTGCAACCTAACTCCCTTTAATTTTTCTGTCAAATTTATTTGTCAATAAAATTAGCAACTCCCTAGTATTTTTTGCAGCTGGTTGCTCCTTATTTTATGATCAACTTTATTTATTAAAATATAAATTATAATATCTATGGATGTTTAAACAACAGAACCCGTTCAAAATGTTTAGCAAGTTCATATTTTTTGTGTATATGATATACTCAAAATTTATTCCTAACATCCATTTTATTTATAATATAAATAAATGTATCTTATTTTTTTTTCCTCATAAAATTAACAAAATTTGAGTATATCATAGATACAAAGAACACGAACATGCTGAATTTTTTTTAATGTGTTATTATGTTTAAAAGATAGTATAAATGATAATTTTATAATTTAATAAATAAAATTGACCATTAAATAAGAGGCAATCTGCTAATTTTATTTACAAATAAAATTCACAATAAAATAGGATGTAATTGGTTGCAAAATAAGATGTAACTGTTAATTTATCTGTGATAAACAGCAAAATAGGAGGAATTGTTAGAATATTATAACATGTTCTTTTTATTGATACCTACGTTAACTATATAATTTAGTTTTTTTAATAGTTTAATAAACTTTTAGTTGTTAAAATAAAAATAAAAATAAACAATACATGATCGCATCATCATAATACACATGATCGCATCATCACAATACAATCTCTTGAAAGAGGATTCTTTCATTTAGTCATAGTCTGTTGAAAGTAAAAAATATATATTTTATTGAATTTTTTTAGAAGAATATAAATGAAAAAAAATCTTATATTATTTATGCATATCATGAACAAGATTTTATATCATGAATAAAATTTGATACCTTCTAACATTTCTATAAATTATATATTTTTTTTAATTTTATATTTACGTGAATTTGTTTTCTCCGGTTTTCAAGATGTAGAGTAAACATAACTTATATATTTATGCGATTTAAGGTGTAAATATTTAAAGTTAGGTTGAGTTTGACATATTTTATCTTGTGTTAATATTAGATTGGATCAAATTTTAGATTCTAATTTGTTCCTTAATCCAATCAAATTTAATAAGTTGCGAGTTCATTAAGGATGCTACGAAATAAAGATGAGATTGAGTTGGTCTCAAGACGAGACACCAAATAGTAATCTTTAAACTTTGCTTTAAAAAAAAACAATGAAGCATAAAGTAACTTGTAACAACTCACATATGGTTACCACTTGCCAATTCATTAAAGAGTAGTAACTCATAATATTGTTTTATAACTCTAAATTACTAAGTAAGTGATCTAATTGGTAAATAAAATAATAACAAAAAATAATCATTTGTCTTTAAAGTAATTCGGGATAAGACATGTAACTTGAGGGGTTACTAGAACCTGATAATTTTTCTATCTTGTCCTTATTTTCTTGTCTTTTTTATTTAATTTTTATCGTATTAGACTCAACTAATTGCTTAAAGTAAAATACTCGTTCACGTGATGGACTAAATTTTGTTAGTAGGTAATGCTATTCGAAGAGGTTATCTAGTGACCTAAAGTAAATACTACACCCACATAATAATATTTAGTACTAACAACAATCAACAATGAAGTGTAAAACTCTAGTATGTTTCGACTTTAAGTTTGTAACATCACATTTATGATATAAGGTAAAAATCACAACTAATTTGCTATTTATGAAAAGACGTCTCATTGAGTTGAGAAGTGTAAGTGTTTATAAATCATTTTTAATCTCGATTCTAATTCAATATGGTATCTTTTTTGTGTATAGAAATAGTAGCCTTCAATCGAGGCTAATGGGCTAAAAAGTATGCCAACAATCGTGCGCGGTAAAACACTCTTATAAGTTTGATTCCACAAATGTCAATGATCTAGAGTGGTCCGAAATGATGGTTGTATTGGTTGACTAGTGGAACAACACTTCATTGTCTATAGTAGTGAATGTGGTACCTGCAAACACTCTAACACTCAAGTTAATATAAGATTGAGTGAAATTGAAAGCTTATGATAAACTTATATATACCTTAATATAAATTGTAGAGGCAATATTGTTTATAGTGCGGTGTTAAATCTTATTTATACAGTAACATGTATATTATTGCGACACAATTTTCATCTTATGTCTCTCTCTACGTGTTATGATTAAGACTAACCAAAAATAAATATCTCCACAAACATTAGAACATATAATATTTGGACTCCAAATATTACTCACGATGAGTTGGACCATAGCACCATCCCCATGGGTGCTCTTATTTCTAATTTGTTTTTAGAGAAACAACATTTGAACTAATACCATTTTGTTTTATTTTAGGGCAATCATGTTTCTACATTCATCATCTCATAGTTCTCGATCTCTATGCATATTATATTTATTACATTGATCTTTTTATTTTTTTCTCCTTGAGATGTATATGAAATATAGGAATGTCATAAATATTTTTTTTATTATTTTTATGAGTTTAATTTTTATGTACGATAAATATAAATATTTTTTCATTATTTTTATGAGTTTAATTTTTATGTACGATAAATATAAATATTTTTACATATTCTACACATGACAACCAATTATATAAGTGATTTTAGATGTAAATTATAATAAAAATCAAATCAAACATTATTTATAATCTAACAAATATGATCGATTAAATATGTAAAAATTACATTAACCAAGTATAAATGAAATTCTTATTTTATTTTGCTTTGCAATTTGGGGGACTAAGTATTTTCTTTTTAACAATTTTTGGTTGATAAAGTAAAAAAAAGAAGAGAATAATGGGCTTTGTTTTGTTTTTTTCCTCGTAAATTTTAACCGCGCCTCATAAATCGAGCAACCATCGGCATATCAATTTCAATTCCCATTTCGATTTCCATTACCAATACACCAAATCCTTTCTCTCCCTCATTTTCTCCACAATATATATAAATTCATTCATTCATCTCACACACGCAGTCGCTCTCTCGCTCCCACACACACCTCCAAATCTCATCGTCTCCGTTTTCCATCTTCATCCACTAAAAACCCTCACCGAAACACAATTCTCGATCGCCGTCGCCTCTTCATCTCCGCCGTCAGTTTCATTCACCATTTCGATCTACCTCCTCTTCACACTTTCGATTAATATTCGTTTATTATTTTCCGCTTATTTACTTTCGTCTATCCGATTCTTATCAATTTCGCAGAGTCCGTTACGAATTGACATGAACGCTGTTACAATCGCATAGTATGAAAATGCCAGGAATAGCGCACATGATTGAACAATTTACTAATGCCTCATCCACGCCGTCGAATTCACTTTCCGTTAACGAATTTTGGTCTAACAATTGTGGCGACGTTAGCTACAATCAGCTTCAGAAGGTATTCGATTTTTTTTTTACATATATATATATATATATATATATTTTAGTTTAAGATTGCTGCTAGATCAGTATTTTGTGTTGATTATTGTGTAAACGGTGAGGATTTGTTTGGCTTTGTATTGGATCCTACAGTTGAACCGATTTTTGGATTTCTTTCTAGGGGTTTTGTTTTGATGTATCATTCTTAGACGCAATTTGTATATTTATGTTTGATAAATGTCATTCAGTTTATTCCTCATAGTAGTGCCCGATATAGGCTATGGAATAAAAAACCCTGATGTTGCCCAAGTACTTTTCTAGTAGCATTTTGTTTTTAGTTTCCCATATTTACCTTTTTTTGCAATGGTGTGCACCCACCAGGGTTTACATTAATGATACATTTAACTGAGTCAATCTGTCAGTGTCAATGATTTATCTTACAGTGAAGTAGAATGGTAGTACTGTATAGGTGTTGGATACATGTCTGCGTTGGATAACCTGGCTTGTACTTTACAATTTTCCATTTTCAAAATTTAGATATCAATATCAATAGGATACCACAGTAACAACATAAATACTGTTATTTGACTTCATTAATTAACAATGACAAATATTGACTATTGAAACATTCATGTTGCTAATAATTTTTGTTGTGCTGATGTTGATTTTTTTTATTAATCTTACATGTTATACTCACTGCTAGGTGCCATCTTTGTCTTGTAATTTTGAAAATTGACCTTATTACCTCGTCTATTTCGTACTGTAGTTGTGTCTTTGTCATAACTGTGCATCTTATCTTATCCATGTTTGTTAGCAACTATCAAGGTTGCTGGAATATAGGGGGAGGAAAAGGAAAGTGCATCCATTGGAGAATTGATATTAAATGACAATGATTTGTTTCTGACCTAGGTCTTGTTGCATATAGTATGCTGTTCACTCGATCAAATTGCAACTTAGTTCTTACATTCTTACCTTGTCTCTTATTCTGCGGTTTATGTTATTTTGATACAGTTCTGGAGTGAATTGTCACTGCAAGCTCGGCAAGAACTCTTGAGGATTGACAAGCAATCCCTTTTTGAGCAAGCTCGTAAAAATATGTACTGCTCTAGGTGCAATGGATTGCTTCTTGAAGGATTTTTGCAAATTGTTATGTATGGGAAATCTTTGCAGCAGGAAGGGGCGGGTGCTCAATTTCCTTGCAACACACTTGGAGGTTTGAAAAAGCAAAATAATGGTGGATCAAGCATTTTAAAAGGGTGCCAAGATGAAACTCAAGATCCTTCTATCCATCCTTGGGGAGGTCTGACCACAACGCGTGATGGTTCATTAACACTTATGAACTGCTACGTGTATTCAAAGTCTCTAAAAGGACTGCAAATTGTAAGTGAAGCACATTTACATTGGATCCTCACACAATTCTTTTCCCTCTTTGGTGGCTAATCACTTGCTCTTGTTAGGTCTTTGATGGGGCACGTTCTAGGGAGCGGGAAAGAGAACTGCTTTATCCCGATGCCTGTGGTGGGGCAGGCCGTGGATGGATTAGCCAAGGAATAGTGAGTTATGGCAGAGGCCATGGAACAAGAGAAACATGCGCCTTGCACACTGCCAGACTTTCATGTGATACACTGGTAGATTTTTGGTCAGCGCTGGGAGAGGAGACTCGATTTTCTCTTCTAAGGATGAAAGAAGAAGATTTTATTGAGAGACTTATGTACAGGTGTTTATTTGTATATTCCCTGCACACTATTATGAATTAGACAAGTGAAGATTGTTATAGTCGGATAATAGCATAAATTTTGATACTAGAATAGAACAAGTCATACAGTTGAAACTGGTACACAAAGAATGATAATTTGTGACCTACCTCTGAACATGACTACCATGATAGGGATCCGAATTATCTATTTTGTCCCTAACATGTCAGGTGGAAAAATGAGAATTATTTTAGGTGTTTGATATTTTTACCATTTATATACAAGTGATCTGTAATTAACTTACTATCTGGTAGATTCTAGGATAATGAAGTTGCTGGTTTGTTGCTAAAACACGAACAGGGAACTCTATCATAGGCATTGAACTGGAAAATTGTTTAATGCAGTAAATGTAGAGTAATATGTCCTATCAACAGAGTCGGAAGTCGGAAAAGTTTATATTAACATCATTCTGTCAGATGTTTAGGAAATATTTTAGTGATTCATCGATATTTAAGCTAAACATTTAGAACAACATCAATGATAGAATGTAGGGGAGAGAGATGCTTATTATGTCTGTCATTGATCTGACGTGTCTTCAGTTCTTTGTTGAATACACTTACTTTCTGTATGCTTTGATGTGGTCTGAGAGCTCACAAATCCAGGGATCAACTGAGGGGTGGATCTACTGGATCACATTCCTTGCCTGAACCCATATGATAATGAAGGTTTTGTTCTGATTTTTGCTTATGATAGTTTAGACAATGCATGATAAGAAAATATTACCCAAAATGATTCAGACTGTGATAGGACAGCCTTCACTTATGACATAGTGCCGACTAGGGACATTTAGGCTGGATAAATGAGTAGTTTAACTAAGAAATGATGATTTTGTTGGAGATAATTACATACTTAAGGGACTTTTGTTTACTATAAACATGGACAAATACTTAAAAAAAGGACTATGCTATATACAATTGTCATACAAATTTCGAGAAGTTAGATAAAATATTATCAGTATTGGGATGCAGTTGGTTTGTAAGGGGATTTGTTGAAAGGTAACACAGTGAAGTAAGTATAATGAAATTCTTAATTAATGGGCCTTGGGTTAAGAATGTCAAAGAAATAAAGCAAAGGTTTATGCTCTATCCTGTTTACTTCAAATTTCCTACATTGTATCTGCTGCTGCTGTCTATCATAGAGTGGGTCTTCATTCCATTAGAGAAATGAGTTTCTTTTGATTCTTTAGCCAAATATTTTCCAATATATTGCTTTATTTGTCTTTCAACTATATAAAGGCAGTGCTACTCCTTTTGCCTAGCCTAATTTAATTCATTTTCTCATCCTTTGAAAAATGATTTGGAAGTTTTCTACAAGGCAATATTATAATATCTGTTGAGGTCTTTCTTTCCCTGTACTCATACATAATCATATGTTTTTTAAGCATGTTTTATGCTTTCATCTTACTAATAAGTTACTATTTATCTATCAGGTTTGATAGCAAGAGATTTTGCAGAGATTGCAGAAGAAATGTTATTCGAGAATTCAAGGAACTCAAGGAACTGAAACGCATGCGCAGAGAACCTCGTTGCAGCAGCTGGTTTTGTGTTGCTGACTCAGCCTTTCAGTATGAGGTATGACTATCATAATTCTATGCTGCAATATTAGTTTTGGTTGAGATTTTAGGGGAAAAGAGTCTATGCAGTATCATTGTTGTGAAAATATTGTTTCCTCAAGCTACCATTGACAACTTGAGTAGATATTTTTTACCTATCAAAGTTCATCGATTTGCTTTCATCAGGTATCGGATGACTCAATTAAAGCTGATTGGCGTCAGACATTTCCGGATACTTTGGGAACCTACCATCACTTTGAGTGGGCTGTGGGCACAAGTGAAGGAAAATCTGACATTTTGGATTTTAAAAGTGTTGGATTGAATGGATGTGCCAAAGCCAGCAGCCTGGATCTTGGTGGTTTGAGTGCATGTTTCATCACTCTCCGAGCATGGAGATTAGATGGACGTTGTACTGAACTTTGTGTTAAGGCTCACTCGTTGAAAGGTCAGCAGTGTGTACATTGCAGATTAATTGTAGGCGATGGTTATGTCACAATTACGAAAGGGGAAAGTATCCAAAGATTCTTTGAGCATGCTGAAGAGGCAGAGGAGGAAGAGGTAATACAAGTTTCAATATGGAAATTAACCTCCTTGCTTATTATCCATAGTTAATGTGATTTTGATAATTATTTATGAGGAATTTGTCAGACAAGGTTTCATATATTATTATATATAATGTGTGCTTCTAGGATGACGATTCAATGGACAAGGACGGAAACGAGATTGACGGAGATTGCTCTCGTCCCCAAAAGCATGCAAAAAGCCCTGAACTTGCACGGGAATTTCTGCTAGATGCTGCTACTGTTATTTTTAAGGAGCAGGCATGTTTAGCATTAGTTTTATTTTCCCATGGCTATCTGTCATGTTCAACAGCTGACTGTGTTATCCTTTCAGGTTGAAAAGGCTTTTAGAGAAGGAACAGCACGCCAAAATGCACACAGCATATTTGTTTGTCTTGCACTAAAACTGCTGGAGGAACGAGTGCATGTAGCATGCAAAGAAATCATTACATTAGAAAAGCAGGTCTTAGTTATTATGAATTTTGGAGAAGGACTTTTGGGGATTACCTGAAAGAACTCTTGCCTTTTTTTTAATTACACTCACTAAATCCCAATTGTTTGGTTTTGTCTACAGATGAAACTTCTTGAAGAAGAAGAAAAGGAAAAACGTGAAGAAGAAGAGCGCAAAGAGAGGAGAAGGGCAAAGGAAAGGGAGAAAAAACTTCGGAGGAAGGAAAGACTAAAAGGAAAGGATAAAGACAAAGAAAAAATATGTTCTGAATCAAATGATATTCTTGGTTCTTTGGAAATCTCAATAGAAGAGTTGTCTTCAGCTGCTGATATGGAGCAAAATAATCTTATTAGTTGCAGGAGTTCAGTTGTTGAAACAGATGAAGCTAATCTTCTGAGGGACGATTCTCCTAACATCCAAGATACAGAGTTCTCTAGTGAGTATGATACTTTGAGAACACAACACCTCTCTGATGATGATTGTGAAGAAGAAAATTCCAATACAAAAGACGAGACAGGTCAGCAGTCTTCGGTTGAACAATCAACAACTTCTAATCAGAGACTGAGATGCAGGAAGGAATTTCAATTGGATGATATGCCTATGAAGTGGTCTGACAGACGCCGATATGCCGTTGTTTCAGACAATGGTGCGGTGGTTGGCAGAACCGAGTCAAGACATCATGGAGAGAGTTTTTTTACATCATCTAGGGCTGTTATTGGATTGAATAGGCAATCAAGAATAGGTGTTCCAACAAAACCCAATGGTCGAAATGTCAGTCCGAAGTATGGCGAAAAGTTTTACAGTCCCAAGAACCGGATGAGTGACAGATGTGATATTCATTCTTGCAGCTGTAGTCCAACTAATGAATATAAGATAAAGGTTGAGCAACATTCTCCTATGACAAGAGTTGGTCGGGAGACAAAACCTGCCTGTCATTCTGAATCTGCTAAGCAGTTTTATCGTGGTAATAAGTATAATCAAGTAGACTATATGCATGAGAACAATGGAAGAACCAAAAGCAAAAACATTTTAGGGAACTATCCCAGTAGGGATTTGTTTCAATCAAAAAAGGTTTGGGAGCCTACGGAATCTCAGAAGAAATATCACCACAGTAATTCAGACTCTGATGTTATTTTGAGGTCCACTAAAGTTCAAGAAGCTCAGCCTCATCCGATCAAGTCATCTATAGGGGAAATTGTTGATTCAGGTGAAAATGATTTTGAGGATGAAGGCTGTCAAAATGACTTTCATGTTAAAGCTGATGGTTCTTGTAGCTCTACAGAAATTGCTTATGAGGAAGCTGGAATATGCCCAACTGAAGGCTCTTCCTTGAATAACTCTACTGATCCTACTCAATGTAGCACTTTTAGTTCTGACAACTGCTCGTCATGTCTAAGTGAGGGTGATAATAATACAACCTCATCAAACCATGATAATCAAGAATCCTCAACCACATCAGATTCTGAAGATGTTAGCCAACAATCTGAAGTTAGAGATAATTCAGCTTGCGCGGAAAAAGCACTATCTGATTGTCAAGAAGTTCCCATGGAGAATAACCAGAATGCAAATGGTGAGACTTTGGTCAGAAGTTCAAGTTCACTGATAAGAAGCGGTGCATCAGGGAATTTTGCTGAAATTGCCCAAAATTTTGATAATGGTTTTTCGTCCACTAATGTGTGTTCTCAACCTCAAAGCATGCTTCCTACAGTGTCAAACCAAAATATTCAATTTCCAGCGTTTCATGCTCCTTCAACAATAGGTTATTTCCATCAAAGTCCAGTTTCATGGCCAGCAGCTCCCACAAATGGGTTGATGCCCTTCCCACACCCAAATCATTACATGTATGCTGGCCCCCTTGGATATGGCTTAAATGAGGATCCACACTTTTGCTTGCAGTATGGTGCCTTGCAGCAACCAGCACCCTTGTTTAACCCTGCCATTCCAGTTTATCAGCCAGTTGCCAGAGCTAATGTCTTAAATGTAGAGGAATGGACACGAGTTTCCAAGCCAGCTTCCTTGCAAGAGCATATTAATGGATCTATTGCTGAAAGGGCTGTTTCATCTGGAACTAATTCCAAGAAACCAGTGTTCAGTGGAGAAGTTAAACATGATCGTTCTGCCAAGTCACAAGAGAATAACAGTGACTTTTCCTTGTTTCATTTTGGAGGGCCTGTAGCCCTCTCAACAGGTTGTAAATCGTCTCTAGCATTTTCAAATGGCGATGCTGCTGATGATTTTAGCTTGAAAAGTTCAGCGGATCATGCCGAAAAGGTCCATACTTGCAATAAGAAAGAGACCACCACCATGGAGGAATACAATTTGTTTGCCGCAAGTAATAATTTAAGGTTTTCAATTTTCTAAAATGATAAAGTGAGAAGTATAAGGTGGCTGTTGCGGAATCCAGTCCCTATCTTCATATATGATAATGGAGGTTTGAATACTTTGTAATTCGGTAAACAATAAGCTTGCTCTAGCAATTTTCATTTTAGCCAATAGCTTGATTAGTTAATTGTTGCCCAATTTGAGTCGAATTTTTTTCTTGTTGTAGCGAAAGATTGAGTGTTGGTATTTTAAAGGGTTTTTTCTTTACTATTTTGTGTGAAGATATAATCAAACCCAAGGTTCCTTGGAAACATTTGTTTACTTTGCAGTTCCTTTTTTTATGTTGAAACAAAATTGTTTCATAGTGAAGGGCTTTGTTGGAGTTTTTGGGCGGACATTATCATTAGATCGAAGTGTTTGCTTGAATCAGGTTAATGATTTTTCTCTGGTGGAGAAGTGTTCCAGTTACTTAATTCAAATTTAGGTCCTTTCATGTGAATCTCACATGATTCATTTTTATTTTTGCCAAGTATTGTGAAATCTGATGCCCAGAGTGTAGTCTCGTACATTTTTATTGGGAATATGATGTGTAAATTGGAAGTGGTTCCTATAGATTTTAACCCGACTCGCTCATATATGCTCCGTTTACTTTCCTTTTGTCCGGTGCTTTTGCCTTTCTGAGAAGTTTAAAGACACGAGGTTGAAATTAAAGAGACGGAGAAGAAACCCCCATATTGATAAACTTGAGCACATGAAGTTAGTGATTGAAGTTGATTTTCATAATAATGCTATACGCTAGATAAATGTGTTTAATTAATAGAGAAAACTTTGCACATGTGATGCTATTGTGGAATTTATAGTACAATATAGTGTTATTTACGAGTTTAGTTGACGAACTAATTCAGGTATACTTTAGTGAATATCTTTCTGATGTTGGATTGTTGGAATGTCTCATGCTCTCCTTCAAAGCCAAAAGCGAAGTCGCCAATGAGTGCTTGATAGCAACCGGATCTAGCCTTGTCTACTTAGTTTTATTGTTCGTCAAATATTGTCATTTTCACCAGCTGCACGAAGCTTTTCATACTAATTTTCGGAAGATTTTTAAATCTTTATCTTACATTTTGAATGTTCTCTGAATCTCTTGTTGTTTGTTCTTCTCAAATTATTGCATCTTTGTGGTGATGCAAATTTGTTTCGTTTTAATTAATCGGTGGTGTGAGCAGTTACATTGTGGATAAGCTTTAATTTTAATTAAAAAGGTATAAAAATAATTTAAACAATACACCTTTAAAATTGTAACTTTTCCTTATATAATGAACCAATAAATTCTTCAAAAATTCTCATGGAGTAATTTATTTAAGAATTAAGTTATTGTGTTAGTTTGATACTAGTCTACGACCAACATGAGAATCCAATATATATAATCTGAAATCAGAGCACATAACGTTGGCATGCGTTTGATAGTCCTATTCTTCTACTGTTCTATTTTGTGACTTATTGAGATTCTTTACTTATACGGTTCTACTTGTACCAAAATCGTTCTGAATTCTAATGCTTGTAATAAGAGTATTGTTCAGACCAAAATTAATTTTTTTCTAAGTGGTAGCAGATTGTGTTTTTAAGAACAAAAGTCATAAGGAGTGAAAAAATTGGCACGCTTCTAATATAATCCTAAAAGGTTTGTTCCAAGAGATAATTTGAAAAGTTTGGCTAGAATGATTTATGGGCTTGAGATATTCTTGTATGAGAACTTCGCAAATATTTTCAAAAGGAATTGTTTGAGCAACATTGATAAATGATAACTGTATCCGAGAGTTTGTAAAAAATAAAGTGTCTTTGAGATAATTTGTTCAAGGAGTTAGCAAATGTCATTAAGAAAATGTTACGGAGAAAAGAGCAAAAAAGTTTACATGAGTTTCATTAAAAAGTTTGGAGAAATTGTTGAAGACTTAATTGGAGTGGTATCATGAATAATCATAGAAAAGATTTGATTGATGACGAACAAGTGCTTTAAAGAAGTGTCTAAATTACAAGTCCTTCAAAAAGCAGATTTAAGGGTTTATAGTTAAAGAGAGAAAAAAATAATGAATTTTTAAAATATTGAACAAAAGTAAAAAGCCAAACATCAATAGTTATCAAACAGAGAGTACTAACCAAATTATTACAAATGATTTTTGCTCTCCAGAAAGAAAGAAAAGAAAATAAACTACTAAATGAATTGAAAATGTTTTGGTGCAAACACTTTGTTTTGCAGCTGTGGTTTATGGATAACATTCACAATTCACATCATATCAGATCCTATATGGGAACAAAGAGCATAATATGCAATAGGTGCCAAAACCAAAATACTGGTAAGAAACTTGTGCAATCATCGAAGTTACATACATGATATACATGTAAGGCAAAATATTTTATCAAAAAAGTATACAATCTCATATGAAAGTCCAATCATAAAGCATAAAACCATATGAAAGTTCAATCCAATTGCATGTTCAGAAGAATCTACACTAGTTTTTAGGTCCTAGATCTAATCAAAACAGCTAAATAAAAGTCAGGTTCATCCACAAATTCAGCCACGTCAAAGGAATAAGCAGCTGCAACACTTTGTAAAGTTGTTTTGTCGGGAAGGTCAGAAACTACTACTTCCGGGTACTGTTGTCGTTGTTGTTTCAGTATTTCTCTCCCTTGGGGATGACTGATAATCACCCTTCCACCTACATATCAAAACCAAAATGAAAAAGAAATCATCTCGAGAGCACTAAGTGTGTGTTTGGAAATGCCACACATCAACGAGGGGTGCGGTGGATGGGTGAAACTAGTAGTTGGAGCTACGTGACATTGAGGTGAAATTTGTTTCCAAAAATATTCATAATGAATAGTACCAAGCAAGGAAAAATATATGGAACATTAAGAAAACACATTAAATTGGTCACATAACCAAATGTATATGGTACACATTTTACATACAAATAGTGGAAATAAAGTTACATATTCAACATTGTCATCTCATAAATTAACAGTCGGGATGTAACAAGAGGTATAGAACCATATGGAGGTGTGTTTTCCACAAATAAATTTCTTGTCTCGAAGTAAATACTGCTCAAAACTTCAGGAAAATAGCTATTAAAAGAAAGAAACACATTGCACAAAGCTTCACCAAAGGCAAAATTTGAGACACATGATGCATGAAGAAATAAATAGAATGACTGCTTACACTTGAATGAAGTTCATATCATAGATATATTGACCCATTTTAGACTCTGTTTTAAAAAAAAGGCAGCAACTACGATTTAGCCTGCTACATTAAAAATTTGTCACCACTGAGGCACATTAACTGCAACTCTCTACAATATGAAGAATAACAATGAGGCCGCGACATTGATTTAAGACCTTGTGTTAAGATTGATTTTCTAAGTTATGATAGACTCTATTAAAACAAGTTTAAAGTCACGAAAAAGTGTTTGTAAAAGCTTCTACAAGCTCAAGAAGTTCAATAAGAGCTCATGAAATTAAGAAGCAAAAACAAATTTCACTTGGATGTCGCGTAGCTCCAACTATTTAGTACACTATATTGTGAAATAGTAGGACACTATAGCACAATGCTTAGCTAAATTTGAACAAACAGCTATTTATTGCAATCTGCTACTGAATAAACAATTATCTATTCCAAGACAAAACTGATAACAGAGATTCAAAAGCAGAGAAGAAAAACTCACCAGGTGAAGATTTTGGAGCCAAAGAACCAAGAATATCTTCAAGTTTAAACGGCAAAGCAGGCAAAAAATAAAGAAAGACAGCATCAAAAGGAGCCCATTTATCTGGAACAATAGTAACCTCACCTTGCCAACATTTAATATTATCATACTTCTCAATAATAAGAGCCAATATCAAAAGAGAGTCATGCAAAACAAGCAAAGATTTGAATTTAGAACAACCAACCAAACAATCAACAAAGTCTTCAGAACCAGTTGAAATCAAAACCCTTGAATTCTCATCAAGTTTTCCGGCGGATATAATTCGGTCAATGTTTGGTCCAGTATACTCGAGCACTGACCAATCCTTGTCGATGATTTCTTCAACGGGAACATAAGATGCGTTTTCTTCAGGGCATGAAACTGGGGTGTTTGAGTCGGTGGATTGAAGAAAAATGGTAAAATTGGATTTTGGTTTGAGGGAAATGGAAGTGCCGCTGAGTCGGGGGTAGTGGAAATTGTGTTTAGGTTTGGTTTGAAAACGGAGGCGGAAATTGCATTGTGGTGGTGTGAGAGTGAAGGAAGCTAAAGAAGATGAATTCATGGAAGAAATTAGAGGGTGCTGCACTTTCAAGTTTCAACTGTTATGGGGATGGGGATAGGTTAGAGAGTCACAAGGGAACTCAATTCGCTGAGATTAAATACACCTTTAAACTCTGTACTCCTAAACTGCACCAATTTGCCATTCAAAGAGAAGCTACCATTTAATTTCTATGCACAGTCGAGTTATACAAGTAAATTATATTATTAGAATCAAGATAAAATGTAATTTTTACTTTATTTTATTTACTTCTAATATATTGAAGAAAATTACTAATCATCTTCGTTATATTTTCTTTATTTAAAATTAAAAACTTCAAATATTTAATTAACTTTAATTTGATATTCGCAAATTTCTTTTGATTACCAGAGTCAATTCAAGAGATAGAAGACACTTAAAGTCTTATTTTAGGTCTCGATAAAAAAATAATTTTTTAGTTTAATTTTTTATACGGCACATAGACTCAATAGTATATTATAAAAACTTTTTAACTATATACGGAAACAAGACAAGGCCTCCAAAATATTTTTAATTTCCAATTTTTGACATATTAATCATTTGAATCGATATGTATGCTCTGTGTTGATTGTATTATTACTCAATTAAAATCAATAAAACTATTTATGATGATGAGGATAGTATAGCATTCGAAGAATCTTTTGATTTTAAATGCATTCCTTTTCACTAAAAAATATTTAATATTAAAGGTAAATATATTATTTTTCATTAAAAGTGTCTCGTAGAATATCATATTCATATTGAAAGATTTATCTAAAATTTTGCTATTCAACATTACAAAAGTTTTTTCATCTTTGATCCTACTTTCTTATTCCTTGCTTTGATTTTATTTTTCGTTTTAAACTTTCATTGTGTGATTAGCTCTTGTTAGTGTCCATTATATACTTAGATATGTGTTTTTAATTTATATTCTAAACTATTAATCTTTTTTTCAATTGTAGCATGATCAACCATTTCTATTTGGATGGAACAGAAATTAGAAGAAATTTTTAGGTATGTGCTATTAATTTATTCGTCTCTTTTTCATCTGTTAAATATTAAGTAAATATTTCTATTCTAAATTATTAATCTTTTTTCAAATGTAGCATGATCAACCATTTCTATTTGGCTGGAACATAAACTAGAATAAATTTTTATTTTAAATTGTATCTTATCGATCAGGTTCTATTGTTTTAATATTTATCTAATTATCTTTAATCTTGTTGAATTTGTGTTTCTTGAACTTGAATATGTGTGTTGCTTCTATTATCTTTTATATATATATATATATATATATATATATATATATATATATATATATATATATATATATATATATATATATATAAATGTCAACTCGAAAATATGAATCAGACTACGCAAAATTACAAATAAAAAGAAAAGAATTGAAGCTTTTATTGAATCACAAAAGTGAACTATAGATAAATTTATCAAAACAACCAAAAAAAACTAAAATTGAAAATATTGGTGATTATTCGTTGAATGAGCATGGTAACGTTGTAGAAATAAATGCAAATAGGTTTGAACAATTACTTTGTTTCAAAGTAGGTTTGAACAATTACTTTGTTTCAAAGTAGGTTTGAACAATTTAAATTGTATGCAAATATTTTCTGTTTTCTATTTAATATTGAAAAATTAAAATCATTGGATAATGAAAAATTAAAAGAAAATTGCATTAACCTTTAATGTTCTTTAAAACATAAGGACAACTCATATATTGATAGATTCAATTTATTTGTAGAATTTAAAATTCTAAGAGAGATAATACAAGTAGAAAATGAAATACCAATTGACATATTTAATTATATAAGAAGATTAGATTCTTTTTCAAATGCATATATTGCTTATAGAATAATGTTAACAATTCTTGTAATTGTCGCTTAAGTAGAAAAAAGCTTTTCAAAATTCAAATGAATTAAATCTTATCTAAGATCAACGATGACATAAGAAATATTAAATAGATTAGCTTTATTGTCAATAGAAAAAAAATTGTTAAACGAAATCGATTACAATAAATTGATAAATGATTCTGCATCGAAAAAAGTGCAAAGGATCAATTTTAAATAAAAATATTAATAATTTATTTATTAACTTTAAAAAAACCTCGTTTAATAATTTTGTTTTAGATCTCATAACATGTTGGACTAACACTTTTCATTACTTTTGCTCTCTAATTTCTTTCATTTTTTATCTTAAAATGTAACAAAAAGTATGTAACTTAAAATAGTTCCTCTATCTTTTCCAAAAATTATAAATGATTTTATATATTTTAGAATTAATAATTTTTCAAATGTTGTAAATGACAATTTCTATGACCGTACAAGTGCATACGTCTTCATTTATTATTATTTTTTTAATATTTTTCTTAGGTTAGGTCTATATTTTCTCATATTTTTGTTTTAATAAAGTTTTAACATAAAGAAAAAACTTAAACTCATATTTAAAATTTTAATTACTTTACTCATAAAAGAATCTTAATTACTTTAAAATTCAAGTAACCTTGTATGCTGGAGGCACTACTTTATGGGTTTATGTTTACGTCAATGTTATTAATGCTTCCTTCAAGTAAACTTTAATGTATATTCATATTATAGTAACGAGCAAGGCACGAATGTCCCTCCTTGATTATTTTAATAAGATCGATATTATTATCGTATCAAATTATTAAACAATTATTATTACAAAATATTATTTAATTTTAAGTATACAATTCAAATATGCTACTTTCTTTTACACATTCAAATAAAATATTTATATATGCCGTCATGTGTTTGTAAAAATATTTTATTTAATATATATATATATATATAATAAATATTAACGTATAGAAAAATCAAATAATATTTAAATTTAAAAATATATTTATTGATCGGTAATAAATATTTATTTCGTGTATATTTTATATAGTATATTATAATAAATTTAT